>JAHWFO010037377.1:647100-767926 GCA_023313115.1 Rhysida immarginata
TTTTTTTAATTCCAAAACGGTACTTACTTAAAAAACATGCCTCGTATATTCAACTTTCTGATTCAAATAACTTTTTATTTTGTTACCTTTTTGTTAATAAATCTAGACATTTTGTGAATAACAGTGAGTAAACATGAACAAAAAAATGCCACTTTGATATGTTTCCAATGTTTGTTTTTTTTTACATGACTGTATTAAGGTTAACTCATTTTACCTGCTGATGCTAGCAATTGTCCATTGGGTGAGAATGCAAGAGCAAAGATACTTCCACGGTGGCCTTGGAAGAGACGCATCATTTTCCCATCTTGAACATTCCACAGACGTACGGTCCGATCGTTTGATCCAGTAGCAATATAATTGCAATTTGGATGAAATTTTATGCTCTATAAATTGATACAGTAAGAAAGATAAATGTGAAACTGAAGCACTTGAAAGGGAAAAATCTCTAAGACCCATAAGAAAGAATAACATAATATGAAATACTGGATATTTCAGAGGTTCTGCCTTCATTCTCAGTGATGAAAATGATATTAAAAATACCTCAAAAAAACAGAAAATATAAAGTCTAAGCCAGGAGGAGGAGGGTTAAAACATGGCTACTAGTTATTCCCATTGGGAAACCCGAAACGTCTAGAGTACAAAAAGACAACGAAGTTAGTTCTAAGAACATCCTGTAAATCAGGATGGAAAAATAAAACCTATAATCTAAGAATTCTTTTGATAGATTTCAAATCTAAGAATTCTTTTGATAGATTTCAAACCTCATATCTGTTTAATTTATTTTTTTGAACTGATAGAACCTAAGTAATGTATATACTCGTGTATAAGAAATTTGCCCTAAAAAGTAAGATTGACTTAACAGGTCAAAGCTAGTTTCCATAAAATTGTGGAGGGCACATGAATTTAAAAACATATGATTTAATAAATGCCATAAATCTTCGCATATAACATGCATTCCTCAATACTACACATCAAGACGCCAGGGAAAATAGGCTATTATGGAAAAGTCAGGGCCTCACTACAAAGCAACAACTCACACAAGTAAAAGGTACATTCAAAAGCACACTAGAAAGACCTGGACGCGAGAAAAGTTCATGCCTCCACCGCAATTTTTTTTTGAGTGGTACTTCCTCTCATTACTGGCACTCTATTCCATGTGTGCTATAGTTCAGCGAGAACTGCATGCCTTGTGCAGAAGACTTCTCCCAAAGGCACGAGAGATTACACGATGAAGAAAAATTAAATTATAAGGGTTGTACAAATGAACATGAAAAATTGTGTGGGAGAAAAAAAGATGACGTGTAGGATCTTTAGTTTTTGTTTTCAACAATTGCGAAACCCCACGTGCAAATTGAACAATATGTTGCAAGTGTTGCATCACGTGAGAAAGAATAATAGCTCGCGCTTCGAAGCTCTGCAAGTGATCGCTTCGACCAAACAACAAAATGGAATCAACAAAACAGGAACAGAGAGCAGTAATTCATTTTTTTGACATGTGAAGGAGTTTCAGTTACTGAAATTCATCGTCGTATGCAGAACGTGTATGGCAATGACTGCCTAACCTTCACTCGTGTTTGGGCATGGAGCAAGAGGTTTTCGGAAGGACGGTCATCATTGCAAGATGATCAACGACCTGGACAAGCAAACCGCGCCATCACGGATGATTCTGAAGCCAAAATTGACGCTGTCTTAAAGGAAAACGGACGAGTGACAATCGATGTCGTGGTTGCTAAAACTGGCTTTAGTCGTGGAACTGTTCACTCCATTATCAGGAACCATCTGCACTACAGAAAAATCTGTGCACAATGGGTCCGCATCATTTGACATCAGAACAGTTTGGATCTCGAATGGCCATGTCCCTGCAACATTTGACTCGCTATGAACAGGAAGGAGAAACTTTTCTCGACAGAATCGTTACAGGGGATGAAACTTGGTGCCCGAAAGTAAACGTCAAAGTCGTCAATGGAAGCATTATGGTTCCCCACCCCCGAAAAAATCAAACAGTATGGAGAAGGTGATGTTGGTCATGTTTTTTGATTGTAAAGGTCCGATTTTACTGGACTTTCTTGAAAAAGGCACCACAGTTAGCGCAGCACGATATGGGGAAACATTGAAGGCACTGAACGCGGCCATCAAATGCATGTGTCCTGGACTTCTTACAGAAGGAGTGCTTCTTGTCCACGACAATGCACATCCTCAAATCTCGAAAGCAACGGTAGACCTCATAAAAAAGTTCAACTGGGAAGCAATGCAGCATCCACCTTACAGCCCTGACTTATCCCCATGTGACTTTCACGTATTTGGGGATCTCAAGAAACATCTGAAAGGCCGCAGGTTTCAGTCGGACGATGAAGTGAAGGAAGAGGTTTTGGAATAGTTCCCCACGCAACCAAAAGACTTCTTACATAAAGGAATTACACGCCTTGTTACACAGTGGGATAAATGCCTTACCGCATTTGGAGAGTATTTTTAAATCCCTTGTATACAATTTGGATAAAAAAATTTTTCGTTTTCATTTGTACGACCCTTATAAATAAAGGGGTCATAATTTTACCAAGAAGTAATTATTTTAATGTTTAATTAATCTCAATATTCGAATACACAAACTTATCAGAATAATAATTTCTCAACAGGTGGATGGTGGGTGATCCAAACAAACAAGGAAACTATTATTTAAACGTGAATGAATTAGTATTTATAAAAAACATTAAAAACATACATAATTGCTTAAAAGACCCTTTATATTTATTACATATATACGTCAGTCTTACATAGTCATAAATTCATCACAACCAACAAGAAAGAACGATTGCTTTTGAAAAATGTGGTGCCGCCACTGGGAAGCAACATCCCTCGAGTGCTGGAGGATACAAAGAACCTAGCAGGGTGCAGTACTGCTACACGCAGCCACAGCATCAAAAGTAACATTGTGCAGCCCGTCATGAAAATTGGAGGTGCAAGCCATGATAAGGTTCCTGCATTTGAAGGGGAACAATGCCAAACAAATCCATGAGGAGTTAGTGGCCATTTACGGTGACAATGCCCCATGTGACATTGACATTTTCAGTGAGGTCAGACATGCATGGAAGACTAACCTAGGAGCAGATGCCCCTCCATCTGTGACAAGCCACAAATTGCCAGACAATCATGGGAGCGTATTATCGGGGCCTCCCGCAGAAGTTACAGGAGACCATCAAGTCAAAGCAGCGAGGTAAAGTGTCCAAAGGGGTCAGACTTCTGCATGACAACATGGCAGCACATTCATATGAGACCATGCGTGTTACGACGGAGCTGGTGTTCAAAATACAAGGGCTTATCAAAAAGTTCCTGGAATTGTAGTCTGGCCAGTGAGCGCCACAAGTCTGGAAAATGCCACTCTGTAATCAGCGCCCTCTACATCCCAAGCAAGCGCACGTGTGGTTGCATCGTGTTCGGACGTGTCATTCGGGAGCTGTAGCATGTGCATGTAAGAGGGTGAACACATGTTGGCACGATGTCACAGTTTGAGCAGACATCAAGTTCATGTTCAAGCTCGGAAAAAGTGCTACGGAGACGCTACAAGCACTGAAACAGGCATACGGGGATAGTGCCCTTAAGAAATCAGCTGTGTTTGATTTGTTCAACCGGTTTAAAGTGGGCCAGGACAGTCTCGAAGATGAGCCGCGGTCAAGAAGACAAACAACCTCCGGGCAAAAGTGCAAAAGTGCTGGATTTGGTACATACTGATCGGAGGATAACCATCAACGAAGTGGCTTCAGAAATGAACATTTCTTTTGGGTCCACTCAGGCGATCTTGGTTGAGGAACTGGGGGTGTGCATTAGTGGTACAGGAATTCTTGGCACAACGAAATATCCCAGTGCTTCCCTCACCTGAAGAAACCCGCTTCGTGGACGGCATTTCCAAGAGTTGAAATTTCCTCAACAGCCAAAAGGAGGATTTCTATAAAAGTGGCATCTAGCAAGTCATCCATCGTTGGGAAAAAAGTGTGGCCCTGAGAGGTGTATATGTGGAGTCTTCCAGCTGACCGCCCCTTGTACAGATGATTCACGAAATATGTGCGATGAAATGATAATCTTAACCCTCCCCTTCCCCCTTTGAAACATTTTGTATTTAATATTTAAAGTTAAATGTTGAGTGAATATTAACTAATTATAACTTATTAATCTCAACCAGATCAAAAATAAGCCAAAAATGAAATAAATACAAAAAGGGAAAATAATTTCTCTTTACAAATTCATATCAAAATTTCTAATTATTAAAACGTAAACATAATAAATTTCTTTTAGAAGAACTATAATAAAAATCTAGAATTACAATTAGAAATTTTCATTCATCGTGGCCTCCTTTTCCTTTTTTAAAGCGTTCAATTGTTTTTTTAATTGCTGCTGTTGTTTTTCGGACAACATGGAAGCCAAAAGCATGGGAGAATCATTCATGGCCTCATGTTGTGTCAGCTAGGCTCAAGGTGGTCTTTGCCTTGCTTCAACAGGCAGCCTATCAGAAGAGCTGAGTGCTCTGATAGGATTGGCGAGGATCTGAACACATTGTACAATTTGCACTGTGTGGTAGTCAGAAATGACCCTGGTGTGCATGTGAATGAACTAGCCAGAACACAATCTGGCAGGAGTTTTCTAGCGTGGCTGTAAAATCTCGCGTGTGCTGTTCTTTCTAGCATGCTTGTGATGTGCCTTTACAGATAAAAGGTAATTAAATATAGGGACTGCAATTGTGATAGAGAAACTTTTATTTATTGTAGGATCAACTGGTCTAGATAACTTAGTTATAGTGTGTATTGCAGCATGTAACACAAGGAAACTAAGGAAAAAGGATCTAGACAAGCAATATAGTACTTTAATATGTAAAGACTCTTTTCAGTTCACTCCCATCACGGGCAAAACATAGAAATTACTAAATTGATACACTCTATTAAGGATAGCGTACATGTCGAAATGCCAATTCTTGTTTTAAAAAGTTATGCTGAAGAAAACTAATTTTCATTACTGCATACAATCATCATACAAAATTTAAAAAGAAATATGAAAAAATATTTATTAGTTTTAAAATTATGGACAACTAGCTGAAGCACCCGGCATTGCTCGGAGAAAAATGTATTTTTTTTTTTATATTCATGTACATAGAAAATAAAAGATACACTGTATTCCCGCACGAAAAACTTGCAGTCATTGTTGATGCTGCTTCATGGAACAATTGCAAAAGTCTTCATTAAACAAAGCAAACGACAACGTCACAATTTTTTAACGCTGGCAAAAATCCTATTCAGCTCCAGGTATATCGAATTTTAAAAATAAATACAATGGAAAGGAAGAAAGAAAAAATAAAATCTTTTCTTAGCAAGCACCTACAAGCCGAGAAAAATATACTTGCCAAATTTCAAGTTTGTAGGCTTCATAGTTCGAAAATTTTGTGATGAATGAATGAATGAATGAGTGAGTACATATACATTTTTCGCTCTCTCTTTTAGATATATAGATTTTATATAAAAGACATATATCGGTTAGGCATATCTATAAAATAAATGGTCAAAATCTAATAATGATGAAATTGAACTAGAAATATTATAAAATCCCAAACCAAGAATTAGGGAAAAAAATATTTCACTAGCTTTGTTTTTAACGATCAAGTTCACATTCAATGCACTTGAAAAATATATATTAAAATAACTAAGCACTACATAATCATAATTCTAGCTCATTCTTTTCTACACGAAATTATGTAAAAAAGAAAAAAAAATTAAATTGGCCATTGCTTCTCAAGATATTGCATCAAATCAAAAAACCGAATTTTGAGAAATAATGTACATTAGAGATGGAAAAATATTCTTTAAAGTATGAAGAGAATTCAAAAATGAAAAAAAAAAGATTTTTTCATAATTTTCACAAAAAATTGTGGTTTCTAGGGTGAACACTATCCTTAAATTCATAGGCTCTATATTTTGTTCTTGAAATTTATTTTTTGATTAATTCTCATAAATTATTGAATTAATCAGTATTAACGGCTGGCCATCTTTCTTTAATTCAGCAGCGAGGTTCTAGTTCAAAAATAGGGAAGAGAATTCTCTCTAGTAGAGGTTTTTGAAATACAAGGTGATTATAATTAAAGTCCCTTTGTAAAAATGCTATAAAAAAACAACCATGAGTCCGAATGACTTCAAATTTGGACTGAGCATTCTTGAAGAAGGGGCATTTGATATGGGATAAGAAAAAAATAGTTCCAAAATTTATCACTAGATGACGCTGTAAGCGGCATAACGGAAGCGGATTCAGCTAGAAGTGACATTTTGAATTGAAATACGACGGCTTTGGCATGAGTTGTTTATGGCATGATGTTTTTACATTAAAGTTGGTCAAGGAATGCAATTGACACTAAAACAAGTTAAACATGATTTTTTTTTTATTATACAGTACAGTATTAGCAAAAAATCAACTGTACCGGTCAATGAACATGATTGCTTCGGGTTTGATGATGGAAAACATGACTTTCAAGTCATTTAACAGTTGTGGCACTGTTAGTGCAAAGCCCATCCACCACGGCAAGGTCGTACCACATCGGATGGGAAAAATCGGTTTTTAATTGTCCTTGGGCCAAAAACCGCATAAAAAGCACATGATGATTCGGTTTTTAATTGTCCTTGGGCCAAAAACCGCATAAAAAGCACATGAGGATTCGGTTTTTAATTGTCCTTGGGCCAAAAACCGCATAAAAAGCAACAATGGAAACGCCTATTAATTATCTCGGGACTTGCGCAAGACATGTTCAATATGCTGTCCACCATTTTCCTCCACAAGTTTTAACCGATAAACAGCATGTTCCACAACAGACCGGAGTGTCTCCGGGGTCACGTTGTGAACGTGGTGCGTAATCCGAGCCTTCAATTCCGCTAAATTTGCAACTGGGCCACTGAACACATGATTTTTAAGGTAACCCCAGAGCCAGAAGTCACAAGGATTGAGGTCCGGTGATCTTGCAGGCCAGGCTCTCGGAAAATGACGGCTGATAATTCTATCATCTCCGAAATGTGTCTTCAGCAGTTGCTTCACTGGCTTTGCAATGTGCGGAGGAGCGCCATCTTGCATGAAAATTATTCTATCCACGCATGCATGCTGTTGAAGTGTTGGAATTACCTGGTTGCGTAAAAGACACGCATACCGTTGACCATTGACTGTACAGGTAACGGGACCCGCAGGACCCACTTCCTCGAAAAAAAATGGCCCTATAATCAATGATGCTGTCATCCCGCACCACACAGTTACCTTTGCAGAATGAAGCGGTATTGAAACACATGCGAAAGGATTTTCCGTTGCCCATATCCTGCAATTTTGTGTATTGACAACGCCGTGGAGATAAAAATGGGCTTCGTCTGTCCACAAGATGTTCTATGGCCATTCATTGTCCACTTCCATGCGAGCTAGAAATTCTAAAGCAAACGTGTGTCTAATTGGCAGGTCAGCAGGAAGTAACTCCTGAACATGGGTAATTTTATAGGGATAACAATGCAGGATATTGCGTAAAATTTTATTGACCGTGCTCACAGGCATGTCTAAAGTTCGGGCAATTCCCCGTGCACTGCACGTTTGCACACCACTGTTCGACCCTTCCTCTAATGCTTCAGCCACATCTTCTACTGACGTCAAAGCAACTGCTTTCCTCCCTCTGCCAGATTTCACTGCAAAAGAACCTGTCGCTTCGAATTTTTTAATCATACACCTCAGAGCCTTTGCAGACATCGGACCACATCCTTTTTTCATTCCCTTTAATACCCGAAATTTCTTTAAAGCTGCTATGGCAGAGTCGCCATTCTTGTAAAAGAGCTTCACAAGCAGAGCGCGATCCTTCATTGACAGACCCATGGCAAGCTGCTGAGATACAAATATGACGAGAACGCCATGAGGCCTGCGTTTTTATAACACATGCAATGTCTCATGCGCATGCGTATCTTTCAATTTGCATAGTACAAATCCTCCTAGGCATAATATGCCGCTTACAGCGCCATCTAGTGATAAATTTTGGAACTATTTTTTTTCTTATCCATATCAAATACCCCTTCTTCAAGAATGCTCAGTCCAAATTTGAAGTCATTCGGACTCATGGTTGTTTTTTTATAGCATTTTTACAAAGGGACTTTAATTATAATCACCTTGTATATTGAAACTGATTTCATTATTAGTCATTAAAATTTCAAGATCACAAAAAAACAAATCTACTGTACTATTAAAAGTGAGGGTACTTTTTTCCTCTCAATACAAGGTGTGGCAATTAAATACCCAGACTAGTACAAACACTCACAATTGGAAAGTCCAAATGAAAATTCTGTTTAATATGATTCAAAGTAATCTCCACCGGACATAATACACTGTTGAGCACATTTGTCCAAGCTTGTAAAACAGCTTTTAAAGTCATCGGACGGAATCCTCTTGATTTCCGACGTCAGTTTTTCTCAGTGTTAGAAATGTCTTGAAATCTGGTACTTTTCATAGTGGTTTTTCATTTGTGGGAACAGAAAAAAGTGTGGAGGGGCCAAATCCAGAGAATAGGGTTGGTGGTTGAGCTCTGTGATGCTGTGTTTGGCCAGAAATCACTTCACACTTTTGGCAGTATGCGGCAGGGCATTATCATCAAGAAGGACCCTACTTGTTGCAGCCCAATTCATCTGCAAGCATATGAACTGTGATTCAGCGGTCAGCATGAGAAGTTTCCTGACTTTCTCGATAATTTCTGGCATTTGGACAGAAACTGGTCTTCCAGGGACAAGTTATCTGAAAGGTCTTCAAGGCCATCAAGAAAGCGACCAAACCACTCGAATGTACTCACTCGGGATAGGGCATCGTTCCCATAGGCAGTTTTCAACATCTGGTGCATTTATGTAGCTGATTTATCCAACTTTAGGCAGGATTTAATGCAAGCCCGTTGTTGCATATTTTTTTCTCGAAGATATTCATTCACATGCATCGCTATAATGGGTGTCTGAACACAAATCCTTTACGCTACTAAAAAAAAAAAAAATCTATGCAGCCTCAGTGCAATAAGTGATTCATACAAACCGCATCTTGACGTGTTGAATTTTTGGTTACATTTTACATAGCAACCTCTGTCTGGGTATTTAATTGCCACACCTAATAACTAACAAGAGAACCATCCGAATCTGTATATCACAGTTTCAGATGAAATTGAAATATTTTATTCACCTAAAACTCTGTTACTCTTAGCAAATAAGAAATTGTACTATTTTATTTTTTTTTAAATGCACCACAAACAATTGTCTTTATAATCAATTATAAAATTGTCCAATATTGGGAGGTTCGACTGTATTATAATCGATCGTTCTTTATTTATAGACATTTAATATTTGGAACTGCCAATGTTTTACTGTATTTATCAAATATTAAAAGAAATACAAACATCAACATCTTGCGTGTGGCCAGCAAAAATTCGTAACGGGTAAGTGCGATCCAGCATCCACAATTTGCCGGTTCTATCTTGCGAAGCCGTGGCAAAATAAAACCCCATGGAACTGTAAATGGAAAAAAATATCTAAATTACTTCTTAGCAAGTTCCTTGGAAAAAAATAAAATAACAATCTTAAATTCATTCAACTATTTTCAAGAGGACAATCAGACACACGTATCCACTTTTTGAGAGACTATTGTTTTCAAGTGACTATTTTTTTTGAATGGCAAAGTATATTTTAAATTGCAGAATCTAAATCCGATTTTGCATACCTGCATATTATGTGGTAATGAGTTATCCAAAATATGGTTTTATTTTCTTGTAAAATTAGATCAAACAAATTAAACCTTTATTAAATTTTATTTTAATTGTTAAACAAAAATTCAGAAATTTGCATTAATACCTCCATTTGCGTCAATACACAATTGCAATCGACACTGAAAATATTTTAAGTATTCCAAAATAATATTTAGTGTATGATATTTTCCACATATACAGTGAAAACTCTCTGTAACGAAACTAAAGGGACAGAGCAATTTCTTTCACTATAGAGAATTTTCGTTATATAGAGTGATGGATTATAAAATGGGTAGTAATGTTTTTTATTAGAACATAACATTTTTAAAGTAATGCAAAACAATGGTTGTACAATAAATGTTGTTGTAATAAATGTTCAACTTTTGCTTTTGTTTAATTTGATGAACAATGTGTATTTTGCCTTTTCTATAAATCCAAGCACACCACACTTTCATGCCTCTATCTCCTAAATGGTTGAATCAATTGAAAAAAAGTCACCAAAAATAAAACGTCTCTCAAATGTTGTATGCAATCTGAAAATACCATTAAAAATAGGGGTTTCATTGCACATTTCAAAACTGATTTCCATATTCCAAAATGGCGTTGGTTTTTTTGGAAATGGTATACACATAAAAACCCATAACATAAAAGTACAATAATTCTTCCATTGAAATACTGTGTCAGAATTTATTTTAGAAGTTGGCTATTGGTTAATCAATCAAGCACTGGGATTGGTCCGTAGTCCGAATTTAGGAGTGGTTGGTTGATTGTTTACTTGTAGTCTTCAAGGATTCTAAAAAATTAAGTAGATGAGGATCCTTGGTGGAATTAAATTTACACCCGACTCAGATCATAATCGTGTCCCTGAATGATAACATGGTCAGCAAAAGAGGAAACATTTGTTTTCCCATTCTTTATGTAGGAGAAATGCTCACTAATTCTTGTGTTCATTTTTCTTTGGCTCTGGCTAAATAATAGTACCATAAAATATTGAATACAGGCCGGGTATTCAAATACACGCCGGTCTCTAATTAAAGCCGGGTGGGGTGTTAAAAATAGATTAAACGCCGGGTCTTTTTCAGGTCATCATTTAAATTCCGACGTTTTTCCTCACTTTCAGATTATTAAACGTCTTTTCATGTGTATGCCTTCTCATGGCTGCTTCATTTAACCCATTCTAATTTCAACCAATCCCATGCTATCTTACCCTTGCCGTTTGCCGACCGGGAAAAGTCAGGGAATTTTACAAAATCAGCAAAAAAATGTGAAAGTGGAACGAATAATTTGAAAAATGTCAATGATATTTTTTTTTTTTTGGTGCTGGTGGTCAGGGAAAATTACGTGAAATGGTTTTGCTAGACACCCTGTTATTGGGAATAGCCGGGTCTCGATTAATCGCCGAGGGGAATCCAGACCATTGAGACAAATAGATGCCCGGGCCTGTATTCAAGATTTTACAATAATCACATGAGCCACATGATAATTTATAAATACCTGGTTGTCTTCTTTCGGTATCTTATCTTTGATACTGCCAATAGCTTTCTTCAGGGTATTATCATGGTTGTAGGCTAATTTGAAGCCAAAAGATTTAGCTAATTTAGTGAGGCCCTTATTCAAATGTCTGTTATACGAAAGAACAAAAAAGTACGAGGGGCGATTGATAAATAAGGTCTCCCTGGCTGTAACTTTTTTATTTGTTAACTGATTTTCAAATTCTTTTTGTATCTTATACTCACATTTGTCCACTATGTAATGCAATATTCACTTTTCGACATAGTTTCCATTCCTTTCCAAGCATTGCGCCAACGCATGACTAGTTGGGTGAACCCGTCGGAGAGGAATTCCGGAGTTGTTGTCGACACCAGGATTGAATGGCAGCGTTTACCTCGCCGTTAGAGCCAACTCATGTCCCTTAAGGGGTTCTTTCTTCTTTGGGAGGTGGTGAAAGTCGCAATGTGCATAGTCTTTCATTTTTGAACTGTAGGCGCTGCAACGCTTCTTGTGTGTGGTAACTCGTGTGCGGGCGGACGTTATCGTACTCCAGAAGAAAGTCCAAAGCTGCCATTCAATCCTGGTGTCGACAACAACTCCGGAATTCCTCTCCGACGGGTTCACCCAACTAGTCACGCGTTGGCGCAATGCGTGGAAAGGGATGGGGACTATGTCGAAAACTGAATAGTGCATTACATAGAGGACAAATGTGGGTATAAGATACAAAAAGAATTTTGAAAATCAGTTAACAAATAAAAAAGTTACAGCCATGGAGACCTTATTTATCAATCGCACCTCGTACTTCTTTTCTTCAGTTTTTTTCAGTGTTACATCTTCTGTAGATTCAGATGTCCGATGATTTTCTTGGTCAACTTGTCGATGATTGCTTGATTGTAGCCATTTCTTGTGGCAAATTCCTTAATAACATCTACAGAGTGATTCAGTCAATTTCTGACCATTACACTCGAATGACGTGCATTAGACACAAACAATTGAAAGAATATGAGTGCCATATCGAATTTCTAAATAGTTGGAGTTTGTATTGTTGCAACGGCGTTGCATGAAAATCGTATTGTTGAAAAATAGCGCCCGCTTTATCAACAGAGCAGAAATGCAAGGTTGTCGAATGGTATTTCGAGACAAAATCACCTGTAACCGTGCAAAGAAAGTTCCGGAAGGAGTAGAAGTGTCGAGACGCACCAGGCAGGCAAGCAATCATGGATTTTGTCAAGCCATTTCGTGCTACTGGATGTGTTAAAGGCAAGAAAAAAGGCGGGAACGAAGCTCATGTTCGAACGGCCGAAGTTGTCGAAAACGTTTGTACAAGGTTGGTCGATTCCCCTACCAAAAAATCTGTTCGCCGCCTATCCATTGAAGAATAGCTGTCGTATACCACGATGTGGCGAATTTTGAGAAAGGATTTACACCTGTTCCCATATAAGATCCATGTTTATCAGGAGTTAACAGACACTGGAAGACAGAAGCGACAACAATTTACAATGGAGTTTGGAGAAGAAATGGAAGCCAATCAGGACATTGTGGACAACCTCTGGGTGTCAGATGAGGCCTTCTTCCATCTGTCAGGTGACGTTAATAAAGACAACATTCGTTTTTGGGCTTCCAGCACCCTCATGAGACCCATAAGTCACCTCTTCATCCACGAAAGGTTATGGCTTTGTGCGCGATTTCCAAAAGAGGCATCATTGGTCCGTTCTTTTTTGAGGGCACCGTAACGTCACAGGCTTACCTTAACATGTTGGAAACCTTCTTCATCCCCAAGCTGTGAAGGAGGCGTATGCCGCTTCGACATCAATGGTTTCAACAGGATGGGGCTAGGCCTCACACCACTAATGAAGTGCTAGACTTTCTCAATCAGAAATTCGGAAATCGTGTCATTTCAAACAGGTTTCCAGATCGATTCGGGGGTGGCTTTCTTTGGGCCCCCTACAAGTCCTGACCTAAACCCATGTGATTTTTATCTCTGGGGGTTCCTTAAAGACAGTGTGTTCACTACAGCACCAAGAGCCCTATACCAGCTGCGACAAAGCATTGTCGACTGCTGCACCCTTGTGGATGCACAAATCCTGGATAGAGTTATGAACAACTTCACCATTCGGCTGCGAGCAGTTCAAAACGTTCGTGGTGGCCACATTGAGCATATCATCAAGACTTTTCCACAGGAATAAAAACTCCGAACTGCCTAAAATATCATACTGAAATGCTAAGTTTGTAAACATTAATGGGTCAATAAATCATAGTACTGAAATGGTCAGAAATTGACTGAATCACCCTGTAGTTCTTTGGATTGACTCACTTTGCTGAGAGGGAATTTGAAAGTTCTCATAATTAGGTAGTAGAATGCAGCCATTTTATGAGCAACACAACGATTGGAGAGATTATGGATAAACAATCTTCAAGAGCTTTTAAGGTATATGAAAGGGGGGTACTTGGGAATAAAGCTACAATATCTAAAGAGATGAGAATCTCATCCTCTGATAAAGTTACAGAATTAAGAATTTTACAAAGGTCAACACTATTTTTGATGGAAAAACCAGAACCACCTAACACTAAATTAAGGAGAAAATTCTTAAGTACAAATTTGGATAAAAAATACGTTAGAGAGTCTCCATTGTCAATAATTGGTCTCCATTTAATACCTTGCTTGTGCATCACATTGGTAAGCAATATAATCTGGGTAGCAATGGCTTACGTGGAACTAAATGGAGATTGGGGAATTCTTTAAAAATAAAGGTACAATTTTTGATACAATCTGTACTTTTAATGGCAACCTCTACCACAAGAATAATGGAGCACACACACGCAGGCTATAGCATTAGCCCCTTCCTTGCTAATCTGTTTATTAGAAAGCTTGAAAATCAAGCATTAAAAGAATTTAAATATTTCCTAAATTGTGGTTCGATTATGTGGATGATATTTTTGCTGTTTATAATGAAGTGTCCAAGATATAAAATTAAATCACCATTTTTAGATATACAGTGAAACTTCTTTTAACGAGCATAATTCGTTCTCGAATCTTATTCGTAAAGCGAAACACTCGTTAAGTGAAACCATTTTTTCCATAGGAATCAATGTAAAATAAGATAATGCGTTCCATACTGAAAAAATACTCAAAATATATATTTATGTAATTAATGTATTATTTATAACAAGAAATTAAGCCTCCCAAGGAGGTATAGGAAAGTAGCAGAAGCCCTGAGTTCATCAATTTTTTTTATTCCTTCATCTGCATTTTTAACCCCCCAATTTTTTTTTTTTAATCAAAATTGATTTTCTCGAACCTTGTATTTAGAATATATAAGAGAACCCTATCTTCTTTCCTTTCTCATCATTTTCGATCGAATGATATATCACACCCTAAACATTGTCATAAAGTTCTAAAAACCAAGTGATTGCCACCCCCACAATTCCGACCCTATTGGGACAATTCGGCCCAAACTTTACAGTGATATTGATCTTGCTTAGAGGAACCTGCATACCGAATTTCACTCCTTTATATGCATAAATACGCGTAGACCTTTTGGTCCCCTCTAATTTCCGCTCCCAAAACTCCGACCCCAGTGGGCCAATCAAAACCAAATAGTGAAGATGCACATGCCCATAGTAAGCTACATTTCGAATTTCAACCTTCAACCTCAAAAAATGTGGAAATTATGAAGGGGATGGACGGGCAGACAGACAGACGGACATTGTGAAAACAATTAGTAGCTCCATTCTTCCGCTACTTAATAATACAGGGTGATTAAAAATGATTCATCGGGTTTTGAAGTCTTATAGCTTCCAAGCTATTGATAGCACTCATTCGTAACAATCACCAAACAAAAGAGAATATATCCAAATTTAAATTTAAATATGCCAGCAACATTGGATGAATTACGAGACCGCATTACCGCAGCTCTAATGAACGTCAATGGGGAAATGCTGGGATGCGTGTGGGCCCAACTGGACTTGTGCCCTTGCACGCTTGGTGTGGGTACCTATTGAGGGACCCACCTCAAAATAGATACCCACGCACGGTAGACTCGCAGGGGAGATGACGCTTGGCCAAAGAACATGCGTGGTGTATATCTCAAAGAAAACTCTTTAATCAGCATAATTTTTGTTTGACATACAGGTTATGTACAGATATTAAATTGGGGCCCCAAAACAAAATAACAATAATTCAACAATAACTAACAGAAAAAGTTGCTGTTAATAACATCTGAATGCATAAAACATAACATTTAATCAGGTAGACTAGAACTAAATGATACTTTAGCATCAACTGACACCTGCTTCAGATGCTAACATGCAGAGGCTAGCACATGAGTTTTGGGGTCAGGGAAGGCACGCACACATCAGCGCGTCTACTTCAGACAACACAGCCACACAGTGTAGCCATAACCTCCATCGTGAGACGATAACACCAGAAGGCATCACATCCTCCTTTATTTACGTCCCTGCTTTCGGATTACGCCTGTATTTGAGGCTCCTTGGGCAGGAGAGGGGAGGAGAGCCGTAACCCCCGTACACAGCAGACTAACTAACGATATCACTCAACACCTAAACATACAGTGTAACCTCTACACCTTTCTTGGAGTGTACTACTTAACTACAGCAACTAGATGCACTGTATTGCCTAGCGGTACTTGTAAATCCCAGCAACGCCTCAAAAGGTCCCATGCACTAGGCCCCACATTTACAAGATCCCAAGCACATAACTGGGTAGCATCGTAAAGCTTTAGAACATAAAATCATTGACTGATCTTCGTACACGGAAAAAGTACGACAATCTACGAGGGTTGGGGCATAAGTCATGGCAACTATCTTTTTTCTTGTAGATATGTGAACGGATCACAAACGTATATGTGTCGTGTGGAAGTTCTATAGGCATAGTGTGTATGCAGAACAACAGATGGCTCTGTGATAGCTGGTAGTAGCGCAGCGAGGGCTGTGAAATCAGTCAGTTGGTGAGTGTCATGCGAGATAGAAGTAACCCGGGTTGAGCAGCGTGCTTACATCAAAATAGCCGTTCTCCGAGGGAGAAATGCGATGGAATGTCACAGTGAATTAGTGGAAGCCCTTGGGAATAATGCCCTACTATACCGTACAGTAGCACAGTGGGTAGGAAAGTTTCAGCAAGGACGTGTGTCAACCAGTGACGAGCAACGTTCGGGACGACAGTAGCGGGGCGACCATGATGAGCAGCGTGTGGTGACAGTAGCAAGGGACTACTTTGAGGGTCTTTAGGCCCAGGTTTGTCATGTCAACTTTACGTGTACTGTGATGTCCTTCTTTTGCACCGTGAAGGCCATATTGCCCTGTATACTACCGTAATAAATTAGTGTGTTACGATACTTCAGTGCTATTCATTGTCCACACATGTAGTTAACACCTTGTCCTTTCGTCTGTATATGTCACATTTTCCAACCGGACTGGTATCTTCAAGAAAAAAAATAGTTGCCATGACTTTTGCCTCAACCCTCGTATATAGTAACAATTGCAAATAAGCTATAACAGCGCATCTTCTACCCATAAAATGAGTGATGCAAATCACGTGATGGCAGGTCATCAAGTTTCTCCTTCGCCTAAAACTGTTGCATAAAACAATGCAATTGCCAGGGGAGTAGGCGAAGATACAAGATAACTAACACGTTGCGTTGTCTAGCAAAACTTTTGTACCATGAGAATGGAAAATAAATCAGAACTTTCTCACCACATTTAGGAAAATCCAGCGTTGCGTTCTCAACTTGGGCGTTTGCTAATGTTCTGACAAATGAACATCGCAGCTCGTTCTATCGCCCCAAAGCGCTGACATTCATATCAATGCAACAAAAAATCGCATTATCTGAAGTCCTGTTGCAGTATCTGAAGCGTAGAAAAGTTACGGGCTAGTCAAAACAAACCCGGATTATCCCTTGATTCATCATCTTTTTGGGGAAGAAAAAGTCGAACGTACAACATCAATATATCACGGCTTCTCTGCTGAAGTGTTCTCACAACAAAGACAACGCTCACTGCCTCTCATTATTACCGCAGATTTTCGGAAAAACTGCAACAACAACGCGTAGATACGATCTTTATCTCAAGCAATTGTTGCAGCTTCCCCATTATTAAAAACTACATAACCTTACGCTTAACGGAAATTACCGCAAATAAACAAACAAATGAACAACAACTCTATTCACAACGATGCACATCAACAGATCTCATGAGACATGCCCTCTCATATCGCGCACATACGAGCTAATTCAACAGCACGAAAACAACACAAACCACACCGTGAACGGAAGCAATGACCATATGAAATAAATAAATAAAAAAAAAAACCAAACACACACTGACCCAGTCACAGACTAACGCATAGGACGGGATTCATCTGACCAGCAGATCTTCCTGGTCGATGGTCCAGTGTTGGTGATCATGGGCAAATTGGAGATGTTTCTTGCAGTTTTGGGTGGATCAATTGGCCGTTAGCTGTTGTAACCCATCCTTGCCAATGTACGACGTGTAGTGCATTCAGAGATGTTATTTTGCAGTCTAGTGTTCTACTCCATGGTTAATTGACGAGTCGTGAAGTTTCTATTCGCATGAACAAGCATTCCCACTCTATGCTCACCCCTTCGATCGACAAGTCGTTTGCGACCACAGGCTTGTCTCTGGCTGGTAGTTTTTTGGTTGTTTAACCAGTCCTATTAAACCCTTGAAATGGGTGTTCAGGAAAAGCCTAAAAGACGTGCAGTTTCGGAAATACTCAGTCCACCTCGCCAGGCACCAATTATCATCCTGTGCTTGAAGTTGCTCAGATTCTTTGTTTTCCCCATGGTGACAGTCAAACCACTTGTAGTTGACAAGTGTGTTATCGCTTTATATTGGTACCGACTGTCATGTGACCAACTGATACGTAGCAATTGCTATGCCAATGGATTTGCATAGTCATGGGTGTTCCTAATTAACTGGCCACTCTGTGTATACTGTAAAAGGGGATTTCTCCCAAACCTTTCTAACTTCGGTTTCCGTCTGTACACGCTGAAGAGGAGGGCTTGGCTCTCGAAATGTACATACGTATTTGTATTATCATTGTTCTGTTATATTGCTTTTGCTTGTTAATGTTATAAATTATTTTCTTGTGTAACAGTGGTTTCCTTTGTCTTTGTTAGCATATCATCTTGTCCATTATTTACTTTACCAGCTCCTTTCATTACACATTGTAATACACATTATTACACATCCTTTCATGGCATTTCATTCACACTTGAAATGAAATAAGATAAATAAAAAGTAAAATGGATAAAAACATAGCTGGTCTTAATAGAGTTAAATCATCATAAATTGAAAAAAAACACGGAAAGGTCACCATGGTGGAACTGGATTCAAAACATGAAGTATAAAATGCTGAATGTAAACAAAGTGAAGGAAAGGCTTTGAACTATGCCTTTCTTTTGTTATAAAGTGAGGCATGCCGATGGAGCTACTTAAAGCCCGATGATGGGATTTGAGGTTTGTGCTTCAGTTTTGATGGTGGAATGTTGTTGCGCTATGTTGCGATTGTCACTTCTGACCAGTGGTGAATGGATTGTTCTGATTCGAAATACTGGAAAACTCGGTGGAAATGAAGTGGCATACGAAATATAGAAAGCTGAAGCATATTCTTGGCATCAATTTTGAAGACATTGGCAACGTTTCATTAGTGAATTATTGGAAAATGTGATCACGCCCCCCCCCCCCCCCCAATCTTCTGACAATTGTGTCTTTGAAATAGAAAACAACAATTTCTATTTTCTTGGTATTTGTTGTATTGGAGGACATCACTTTACACTTTATGTCATTTCACAGTTTTCCCTTATTCTTTTGTTCAAGTTGCATGTAGATAATCATTTCCCTCTCTACTCTTACTAACTCTGAAGACTGTGAGAATATAGCCCAAAACCAGTTGATTTCTTGTTATTAAATATGTTCTACTATAAGACCTCAATCTACTTTGTTAAAAAATACAGCACAAAAGAAGTCCACATCAACAAAAGGACAGCACCATTAGATATTAAATATACTATACATAAAGAAAGGCATAAACAAATAATGAAAGTGTTCACCATTCACAGGCATCTGGTTTCAAATGATCATTCACTGTAAGCATATAAAGTTGCATATTTACCTGTAATCAATTGCCCAAATAGGATAATTATGGCCACGATATATTGCTACATTGCTCTGAACATTCATATCCCAAGCACGTACTATATAAAAAAGAAAAAAATCAAATTACTATTAAAACTAAAAATATTGCTGAATATTAACTTTTTCTAAATTTCTAGAATAAAGCAAGCAATCAATCATCCCGATCAGAATATTAATTTAATAGCAGATCATTTTTTTGCAGTCACTTTTTATCATGTTCCATTGTCTTTAAATTAATTCAACACATTAATCCATTTTGTACGCTGATGATGTTTCGTTAGTGTTATCCAAGACCGATATTTCGCATCTATTAATTTCGATCAACGAATCACTCGAGAAACTTAGCCATTGGAGCTCTGTGAACTCCCTTACTGTTAATACTGTTAAGACCAAGCTGATGTTTTTCCATCAGCGTAACAAACGTAATATACCTATATCTCCCTTGGTCTATTATGACAACTGCAATTATTGCTACTACTAAGACTTTTACTTATCTTGGACTTACTTTGTACCCCGACTTATCATGGGACTCTGATGTTGATGCTTTGGTAGTTCAACTTAACAAAAAACAAGGTATCATCTCCAGACTTTACTACCTTCCAACATTCTGTTGTTGTTATATCATTCCTGGATCCTTTTCATCATTATGCTACGGTGTAATATTCTGGGGGTCTACCACTGCTACCAATCTTACTGGTGGTCTCTTCCCAAATTTTCTTCTGTTTCTCATTACTTTTCTTCGCTACGTATACTAACAATATATCAAATTTATTTTTTGTCCATGTGCTCATTTATTTACAAAACCTCTAATTCTCTCTTATTGCTTTCCTCCCACTTATCAATATGCTTTAATCGAGACACCCATAATCATTATATTCGTATTGCTAATGAGATTCGCCCGCTGTCTTCTACCCACAATTATAGGAACAACTGTGTTTCGTTTATCGGAATTGGATGCTGGGCTTCCTTACCATCTGAAATCCGTTCTTTATTCCCTTACTCATCCTTTGTAACTCTTTAAGGAATTACTGTCTGTCCCACGTTCCTTTGGGCAGAATTTTTTCACATTAATTTTTTAAATTTATCTCTGTTATCCACATATATTCTGCCATAATCTGGTCCTATATGACTTATCAGAAATTCTATAAAATTCTCTTATATAATTATTATTATAGTTTATTTTTACAACTTATATGTTGTATAACGATTGTTTACCACACAATGTGCTTTATAGTAGTTTTAATTTTCCTTTTTTAATTTTTTGTACAACTCATAATTTTTTTGTTGGCTTGTATCTTGGATATTTTGTTGCCCCATCTTTATTATCTGTAATTTTTTAATATCAGTTTTGTTTTTCCATTTACTAACCCATCCGGTTATTTTGATGTTTCTGTAAGGGTGCCCTTGAGGCCTAACTCGTCGGTTTTTAACCATACAGGCCTCATTGGGCACTATTATTATGTTTTCTAACCTAAAAATAAAAAATAAAATAAAAATAAAATAAAATAAAAATTACAGTACCTCATTCAGAATTTTTGTTTAATTTCTATGAATTCTTTGTGTTAATTTAACTACATTCTACAAAAACCTCCAATTATATAAGGTGTACCCAAATGAAAACGAGACTATGGTTATATCTAATGAATATTTTAATTACAGAATATTTGACGTACAGTTAATGTATAACATGACATTATTGCCTTTGATAATGATGCACTGATCTCAGAGCATAAGAAGCAAATGATGGCTTCAGTGTTGAAACTCCTGGGTTGCAGACGGATCCTTTTTCTATGGTGTTCTGCACTTACTTGTTGCAGGTGAACCGATGACCTGTCAGTGATTTTTTTAAGGGGCCAAAAAATGGGAGTCACATGGGGAGATGTCGGGGCTATACAGAGGATGTTTGAGGACTTCCCATCGAAAAGTTTCCAGCAGGTGGAGGGTCTTCTTGGCCACGAGTGGCTTAGCATTGTCCTGGAGCAGCACTATCCATTTCAAGAGCTTCTCTCTGTGCTTGTTTTTGATGGCTCACTTCGGCTTCAGCAACATGGTGCAGTACCATTCAATGTTAACTGTTTCACCCCATTCTAGCCAGTTGAGAAGTATGCGTCCTTCAATGAAAAAGAAACTGAGTATCAATTTTCCGGCCTTCATAGCAGAGTAAGCTGTTTTGGGAGCCGGGATGACATTACATCTATTGACAAGCATAGTTGATATAATGGCGCTATAGTGAAAGTCTCCTTTTTATTTGGGCACACCATATATATTAGTGGCAGATGAAAAATAACACACAGAAGGGATGATGCCACGTTGCTGAGATTTTATGTTCAGTATCCTGCAAATGAACCAACATTATGATCACAAGTACAATCTTGTATAACATTGTTTATTGATGATACAGGGTGTCAGTACCTTTACACTTATTAGTAAGATGTGTAACCCCACCCAATGTTGCAAGGAATCTGTATGAACTTTGGCTTGCATTCAATCAAACAGACGAATGTCAACTTGAGGAATGTTGTTCATGCTCATTCCCGATACAGGTATAATTGCATTGATGGGCATGGATAACACACCCATCAATTGCAGAAAGATCTGGTAAGCATGCTGGCCAGGGAAGTGGACGGACATAGTGTAGATCTGAGTTGAGTTACATTAAGTGCATGCAAGAGAGGCACTATCTCCCATGTTGTCCAAGAAAGGGTTCAAGGTGGGTTGGGTGATGTTCTCGACATAGCATGAAGCATTCAATATCCTTTCCATAAGCACCAGATATGAGCAACTGTTGGAAGACACAGCACTCCACATACTCCAAGAGTGGGTCCAGCATGTCGAAGGCTTATACGGGGTTGTGCATAACCTTTTGCTAGGGGGCTGCGACTTAAACCGCAGCGTTGTAGCACACTCTTATGACGCTTCGGCAGAGAGTAGTTCATTGTGCGTCTATTGGTATCAAACAAATATGGCTGGTTTAATAAATGACAGTGAAGAGCAGCTTTTCATGGATAGAGTTCGTGCAAATGCATATCGAGAGGCAATGGAAGCAGGTGCGTCTTTTATTAATCGCAAATGGGTTGCGAACAAGTTAAACCGATCGGATAGATGGGTGACGGGCAATTGGAAGAAAGGTTATGATAACTGCCATGCCGAATTTGCTGAGGGTAGGCCCGAGAAATTATCACAGGAAAGCAAAAACATCATTGCTAATAACAGTGGCAAAAGACGTCGCAGCTGTGTCAACGTTGCACAAGAAATTAAAGCCGAAACGGATGCGTGCTGTTCGAGAAGCAGGTGGTGGCCACACTAAATATTGATGTGATAAAAGCAGAAATAAACGTACTTTTTGATTATCAACCGCAGAACATTCCACTTAGTTTTGTTTATTTTCCAGACCCCTAGCAAAAGGTTATGCACAACCCTGTACATGAATGTGCTTCTCATCTGGCATTCAATGGACTTGTATAGGACGGTCACTCATGCCCACAGAGCACAGACTTTCATCACTGAGCACCACCGACTTCCATTTATTCCTCCAAACAGTCCATGGAGGTGCATAAGTGCCAATTTCATCAAAAGAACCTGCAACTGCAGTCCTGCTTTGGTCCAGATGATGAATAGATATTGTGCAACTGTGGTTCTGAGTTGTCATCAATGTGACTGTTTAGTCTGATAGAGTGGCTCTTCAAATATGCCGATCCTCACATTTATCCAAAAGTCTTGCTGTCTTAAACTACAAACCACATTTGCGGGTGAATAATCCTTCCTCTTCCCACCGTCTCCAACAGCCATCCACTGCAGACACCTCCCAACCAAACTCCCAACCACTCTCTGTGCAATTTGATGGAAACATCATCTTGCCTCCCAAAAACCCACTATCCGACCACATTAACTGAACAAATGGTAAATGGTGACGACTTCTAAGCAAGTCGAAGGATCTTTAGCAGTACTGGATGGCTTAAGCAAATGCTGGTATTTTGCATTTCAAAATGTTCTAGCAGGCTCCTTTATACACTTGAAACAAGAACCTCTGATAACGCATGCACAAAATGGGTTACTCCACAATCTTGAAAATTTGATCACATACTAATGATCCTACTTTAATTTTAAATATTAATTAATTAGAAGCGGTAATTCAAATGTTCTGATGATCTACATAATAATTGAAGTGTGATAAAATATGATATATTAGAATTTGTTAATTAGAAATTATGACATTAGAAATTCTAAAAGAAAAGTGCTTCATACAGAAGAATGAAAATTTAAACACAGTCTATTAAATGATAACTGAACTAAATGCATAAGGCATACACCATGCAATAATCCTTTTTTTTTTGTTCCTTTCATTTCCCTTCTTGTGTGCTAAAAATTATTGGAGGGTGAGGATGCACCTCCCCTCTTTATCTGAGCATTAGCAGATAGGCAACTCACTTTGGTGGCAACCTGCAAGCAAAATATGACAATCTCCTTCAGCAGGTTAGGGGAGAAAAGCTCCTGCTCTTTTTAATGGCGAACCAGGAACCCATCCCCCCACATCTAGCGTTATAATAATTACTCAGATGAGGGGAAAACTCGGTGCCAAACAAGCAACGATTATTAACTGCCAAGAGGGGAAATTGCGTAACAAACAATGTGTTATTAGCGAATGCATAAACCTTATAAGGTTTAACAGCGAATCAACACAGGCACGAAACTTGGAACTCGTATGGCAGTCAATCAACTACACGGGATAGCAATGTGTATAATATAGTGATGGGCGGGAGTCGACTCTTCAGCTCCCACTATCAAGCGAGAGTTCTTCAAAGAACTCAGTTCGGGAATGATTTACTTCAGAGCCTTGCGAGCGATCTTGTTCCATGAGACATTCCACTATCAACGTGCCTGGATGAAATTATTCATAAGAATTATGTATTTGAACAAAATCTTTTTTTTATTAAACTAAAATCCACACAGAATAGAAATTAATAACAATTTAATTGAATGAACAAATCAACAGTTATGAATCACAACACTAAACCTCACTTTTAAGATTTTTTTCAATTCAATTCATGTCTATTCAGTTCAATAGCAGTGAAGTCAGATCAGATTTTAAAATGTTTTACAATTGAAAATTGTTTTATAAATATAAATAAGAAGTACTGCCGAAAAACATAGGATATTCATAGAGGTTTTGTTAGTTTGTACTATCCACTTCATTACACAATCATATACATTGGCTGACAAAAAAAGTGAAGCACCCAGAAGGAATGGTCCAATATTATCCTATTTTGGTATACGTGCATACTATTAATGTGTGGGTAAACGATTAGATTCACAAGGATCTGTAATGTCTAGAACGCTCACCAGAGTGCATTCGTGATGTCACCACCATGTTGTTGATAAGTTGTTACCCACTCAACTGCTGTGAGTACGACAGTTACGCAAGACATTCAGAGAGGATTACTCTACTGTACAAAGCACCCGTGTTGCCTCGCAGACGCATTACACATCCTATCCACTAATTGACAGTGTTTGACAGGGACTGCATGAGGCTGGTTGGTCGTATCGTGCAATTGCTGGGCATCGGGTCATTCAGATGTCACAGTGGCCCAATATTGGAATCAATGGGTACATGAGGGCACCCATGCACATCGTGCAGTTTCAGGTTGACCAACAAACACCACCCTAAGGCAGGACCATCGCATGGTGCTCCAAGCATTAAGGAATCCCATGGCATCAGCACCTGCCATCCGCAAAAATCTATTGGAGACTCTACAACACCCCATGAGTTACCGCACAATGTCTCGACGACTCGCGTCCGGCGGATTGGGGTCCAACCCCCCCAAGCATCGGTTGCCATTAACACCACAACACCAACACCTGCGTTTAGATCAGTGCCTTGCCCAGGAGCCATGGACAGAGGACAAATGGCGTCGCATCATGTTTAGTGATGAGTCCCGCTTCTCCATGACCTCCCATGACCATTGTGTTCGCGTATGGCGGCATTGAGAGCAAAGGGCACAACTCTCTCATATTGTGGAGAGACACACAGATGTAACCCCTGGCATCATGGTGTGGGGAGTCATCGGATATGCGTTCAGGTCACCTCTAATAGTGCATCGGCAGACTTTGATGGCACAGCGATATGTCAAAGACATTCTGCGTCCGCACGTCCTACCCCTTCTGGCACAACACCCTGGGACATTGTACCAACAAGATAATGCACGCCCACACACATCACATGTGTCTATAGACTGCCTACAGCAAGTTGAGGTCCTCCTGTGGCCAGCGAGATCCCCGACCTCTCCACCATTGAACATGTCTGGTATGACATTGGAAGGCGACTCCATCCCAGTACCAACCTGCGGGATCTGGAGGGACAGCTGCAACAACTGTGGACTGACTTTTTATTTTTATTTATTTATTTATAAAGAAAAAGAGTACAACATGCGCTGCTGGGGCCAGTATAATAGCAAGACCGACGAGTTAGGTTCCAGCAGGCAAAGCAAACGCAAGATGAATGTACAATCGAAGTAGGAATAGGCAAATAAAAATTGAGTGGTAAATATGGATAATTAACAGAAGAGTAAATCAGAAAAACCGGCTCGGTTGAGCCAGTTACATTCAGCTTCTAACGTGTTTATAACATGATTACAGTTGCATCAACTAAAATAATACGTAACGAAAGGAAGAAAGAAAATCGGCGTGCTTATGAAAGAAAATTAAGGTGGAGGATAAATAAACAAAGAAATAGTATAAAAATGGAGGCTAAAGCAAGTTTATTTGACATTAGCATTCAGTGATAGGTGGGAGAAGCAAAACTTCCAAAGAGCTTTCGGAATAAAGCTTATGGGGTAAGGAGGATCACTTGCCTCACAAGAGGATCCAAAGGTTGTTTGACACCATTCCGAACCACATAAGGGCATGCATTGGGGCCAGAGGGGGTACCATAGCCTACTGACCTGGCACCAATATTCCACCTGTACTGCCAACAGCATTGTCTGTTTCATCCCATAGGGTAATCAGTACAATAAAGTCACATGTTCTTTCATCATATGTCGTTTCATTCACTTTCAGCCATTCTTCAGGGTGCTTCACTTTTTTTGACAGCCTCTGTACATTAAAACGCAAAGCACTTTTTTAACAGCAAAATCGGCACTTCTGCGCATGTACATTGATCATTGTTATCGTCATTAATTGTTGTATGTAATTTTTATTAATTTGATCATCAATGTACATTGATCATTGTTCTTGATTGTGACTTTTTTGTGGAGAGGAGTGCTTATGATTACACAATTGTTTGCTGTCAAATTTTGGCGGGTTCCACCTAGTACAATATTATAGTAGGAATAGCTGAAGTCCTGTCCTTTCCAGATTACAGACATGTAATGCATTCACAGTAAGCTTTTGACTACTCAAGAGCTTCATTTGCACCACCCTCGCTGCGTGGGTCGACTCGATTACACCATATGGGGAGGATTGGCAGGGTTGCAAAACCTGGGTAGGAACGTGAACTAATTGCTACTGGGAGGTGTGTGTAAAAGCAAAACACTTTTATTTCAAGGACTAAAACGAGATATTTACATAGTTCGCACGCAGGGCCCTACTGTTCGCTGTGCAAATTATTTACAACACAATTATAGCTACAACTAAACCAGCTTAAACATAGATCATTAACCTAGTGGCAATACATCAAGAACATCACTTAACTGTAAGCGCCATATGACTAATCAGTCATGTGACACAGGGGCAGCTGGGCAATCCTTCCCTACTCCTATGAGACCTCAACCAGTCCAGGAGCCCAGATACAGGTGGCTTGGACACCTCTCCAGATACTGGGTGCTTCAGTATTGCTCAAGGGGTAAAACTAGATGCTCTGAAAGCATCATGTGACCCTTTTATTGCACCAAACTCGAGAAGGTTCACAGCAACCTCCTTGGTCCCGACCATCGGGCATCGGCCATAAATGCAACAACGGTGGGCTGTACCATTTGGTCGTTATCTCCAGACCAGTGCACTATGCACAGACAATGTTCACCCCAGCACAGAACAAAACCCAGCTCAAATGCATCCACTACAGTCAGACTACACCCAGTTTCAACAGCAGGGATTGCGACGCCTTACACATGCAAATTACCAACTGCGAACATCAGTCTCCCGAGGTGCAGCTACCAATTAAATTCCTCTTACAAGAATGTTCAGAATAAGACCAATAAAGCTGGCACATGAAGCCCAGCTCAACCTTGTGTATCGATAGTTTAAACTTGTCCTTCACGCACCTGTGCATTCCCACGTTGAGCTTTTGCAACTTTTATTGCACGAACACCCGAAGCGGCCACCCTGGGACGACGATAGATATATTTAAAAGGTCACTCACCACCTTGCTTCTAACAGTCTCTGAAAATACTTGCTTAATCCTGACCCAAGAGTCTACCCACATAACAAGGGGGCGGGAAAGTTTTCTCAATTTGGTCGCTCACCCAATGCTCTTTGTACATTCACACTAGAATGTTTCAATCGCCAGCATATCAATAAAATTTCACTTGAAAACTCTGTAGCCTTAAGCCAAATTGTTTTTACTGCCAATGGGTAAACTAATTCACTTTAATTAGTGCAAGAAAACAATCAGAGCGATTGCGATTCCAATTGAACATATGGTGACTCATTATATAGGAGCCAGATCAACTCTTTCATACCAGGATCAGCTGATAAAGCCAAAAAACAAAAACTGCATTGGCATGGCACATCTCTCTTCCATTTTCGAGAAGAAAAAAAAAAGGTATATAAAAAAACCTAACAATATACTTAAACAAAAAGAACTCAGCAACAAAGCCACGCAGCCGCCGGCAGCGATTCCTGGAAAACTCGCATAATTTTTTCCCGTGAAACAATGGCCACTGTTGACAATCGACCCTTGTTGCGTCCAGAAACCAAAACAAACCGTGCTTAACGCACAGCAACAACAAATAAACACCGTTCACTACGTTATACGCAGGAAATGAACCCTTAATAAAACAAATTAATAATACCCAACAGAAAACGAAATAGGATAAAACAACAACGCACCTTGGTCCAAATGAATACACCTTGGGATGGGCACGTGTTAGGCTTAGCAGTGCAGGAACATCAAAACTCAAGCAGAGCCACACGGACGACATTTTCCAATGTGCTGACGTATATAAGCTGCGTTGCCCACTCTGTGAGGCCATCTATATTGGTTCCACGTGCTGATCCCTCTATGAACGGTTCCGTGAACATAGAAGAGCGTGGGCAAATCAGCCTTTGCTGACCATCTTATCAAATCAAGACACCGGATGGTCGACATTAACCAATGTATGGAAGTTTTGTGGAAAGAACGAGACAGGGATAAAATTTTATCCGAGAAGAAATTGAAATTAGAAAACATCACATATACGCAAGAACCTCCTCCTCAACAATCAGACATCCTTTGAGAAGAACAGCCTGATTGATTACATAATCGGGCTGGACAAGGATTATGAAGACTGGAATCGAAGAGGAGCTTCCCATTAGGTCGGCACTCTTGATGATTAGCTTCCGATGAGGTCCGCCATGCTTGTTATTATAAAAGGGGCACTGTCACCCAGTTTCACTTTGTAACATTGTAGCCTCCGATGATGATGTAATATCGAAACGCGTTGGACATTAGACTTTGTTTCCGTATCACTATCTAGACATTTCTGTTTATTGTTATCAAAATTCACACTGACATAGGATATCACATATTCTTCAGGCTCAATAGACTGCACTGGTTGCACTGCAAGTTAAGTTGTTTGTGAGGTAACTAAGTTATTTGCAAATCAAAATCGTTTGCGAGTTGTTACTCCTGAAGGACGAGCTAGCTCCTTTACCAGCTCCCATTGAAGCATTCAAAAGAGTCCCAATGAATACTGCACTGGTTGCACTGCAAAGAGTTCACGAAAGACTCAACACTAGAATGAAAAAAAGAGGAGCTTGGAGCTCTCAGCATCAACAATCATTATGCAATCTACAGAGCTTAGTCTTCATTTGATATGTCATCAATGTAGGCAGAAGAACCTGCAGTCCAATTACCAGTGAATACTGTCATTGTGACATTCAAAATACATAATGCAAAGCAACTAAGGAGGACAAAGAATCCAGTTGAGGAAAAGAGTGTGTAAATCAGGTCTTGGTTGGAGCCAGAATCGATTCTTTGAACATCACCCAGGCCAGGGTTATACAGGTTAACCACACAGATCGTTGTATCACCGAGCTGTTGAGAGTAGAGGCCCAAGAATATGCCAGTGTGTTGGAGATACTTTGCTGCGGGGAACCAAGTAAACTGCGTGGTAAGAGATTAATAGATTGAAATATTCTGAGCAGTACAGGGGACAGACAAGTGACATCCCAACCTGATACTGCGAACGTTCAACAAGATCGGACCATGACAATGTCTTATTATCCATTATGGAGCTCATCAGAGATGAGCGAACTTAGCTGATGTGTGTTGGATAATAAACCTGCTAGCCACACGGCGGAAGCATCGTAGTCGTCCAGTCACCCCTGCAAATCAGCACAAGTGTCCAGCCATCTCAGAGAGTCATCTCAAATATCGAGCTGCATTAGTGAGTCAGAGCGAACAACAACCACTACAGAGGATCACAGCAGACTGTGAGACACATAAGACAGAACAGTTTACCCACATAAAACTGATTGACATTCTCTCTAAACTTTCCAACAACAGGGATGCATTCCTGTAGGAAGAGAAGTTTGTCACAAATGAGTCACAGCTTGTTAACAAAAGCGATTACCGTAAAACCTTGAATAAAGGCTGGGTATTCAAATAAATGCTGGTCTCGATTAAAGGCCGGGTGGTGTTTTAAAAATAGATTAAATGCCGGGTCTGGTTATTTTTCGGGTTCATCGTATAAATTCCGGCGATTTTTATTCTTATAACCCTTAACACCGAGTCTTAAATAAACGCAGTCTCAATTAGGTGTGTCACCGGGGGGTGTCAGGATCATTGTGACAAATAGACGCCCGGGCCTCTATTCAAGGTTTTACGGCAGTATAAGACAGTTTAAACATTATAATTGAAATGCAAGTGTAATCTGACAAATCAAATTCTCTTTACTTACATTTAAGATTTTAATTTCCCATATCCCTCTCGTTGATTTTTTTTTTTTTTTTTACCAGTTGTATGTGCATTTTCTCTATCACTAAGCTGTACTATGTCCGACAATGATATTTAGCCAGGGGAATGATCAAGCTATACTGTAAAGCGCATTTTTGCGTTAGTTTTTCCTGTCTCACAGCAACAATGAACGAGCTACGCATCTAATGCTTCAGTAAGTTGAAGTCTATTCAGTCAGGAGGAGGAAACCAGTACAAATGCATCCAACTATTGCTGGCTAATTTTTATTGTCGGATAGAGTTAATTAGCAGTGGTTTAGTAGAGGCCTTTAAAAATAAAAACTTAAAAGCAAAATAAAAGCGTATTAAGACAAACTATCTCCGTCGGGCCCATGTGCACCTACTGACATGAAATGTCACACTGTAGCTATGTATAATGAAAGACTGGCAATCATAATTTTCACAACTGCAAATAATCGATCAATGAAAAGGAAAAACTGAAATTCTAGTGCCAAATGTGATGTTTTAATAGCAAAGTCTTCATTACTGAATAAATAAACTAAACTCTGCCATGTTAAAAAAGCAGATTTGGACTCAAAAAGTCTCCACGACCACAATCGACCACGTTACTTGGTGAACACAAACTTCTTCAATATACATACATGTAATATTCGATTAAGTGAGTCATTGTATCAATCAACAAAGGATGGTTATTAATGTTAAATCATATAAGACAGTAATTTAAATTGTGTTTAAGTTAAAGTATTTTCACACCATTTCAGCTCTACTTTTGCTTTAACATCACATGTAATAACATCCTTTACTTTAACAAAGGGAAGTTATCCAGGACCCCACGCTACCCCTTCCCCTGTCTTTACTTACTTAAGTAACTTACAGTAATGAAAAGTGATCTAATTTCATTCAAATTAAAGAACCTATTCAAAATTATTTAATATAAACAAGTTAGTTTGTTGCTTAATGATAAAACGAAAATAGCGTTGACAAGTTGGATGTCATGTTTTGTGTGTGTGAACAAAATAAATTGAAAAGACTGCAATGTAGTTGTACATATGGTCCATGTTGCTTAGTTAATTAACAAGATGATCTATTGCAGTGTTTCCCAAAATTTTTCAAGTGATTTTTTAGGAGGTTCGCCAAAATTTTTTTGTAATGGCAGATTATTGTGTTGTATGCATATATATTTATAAGTTAGTGGTTCGCGCTACTCAGATCTTTGTGAAAGGGGTTCGCGAGTCGAAAAAGTTTGGGAACGACTGATCTATTGGAATTTAAATATTATATTCATGTTAAACCTATAACTTATAAAGTAATGATCTCCTGTTTAATGTAGCAGAGTATTACGGTATTATCAGAGCTCGACAAATCCTATATTTTGGTAGCCAATTGCTACCAGAAATTCCATTTTGGCTACAACTTTCAAACTGGTCATAGCCACTTGGCTACTGGCCAATGCGGCAGCTGATTGGAAGGTATAATTACATCACTGTATCGTAGCCACTGGAAATTTAAATTTGTAGTGAAATTAGCTCTTACATAAAAATTTTCGTGGAGGCTCCAGCTTGAGCAATACTTTAATTCTCCTAACTAACCAGTGGAGCTGCATGCCGAGAAGTTCAAATCGCCACTTATTGCCAGCCTCCAAGCCCTGCCTCAGCGTGAATTGGGCAGGCCTTTCTTATCGGTGGCTACGAAGGCAGGCATGGCCTTCTTTCCTGTTTGTTATTTACGTATTTACTGTTTGTGATTACTCTATCGCCACATATTGTTATCCATGATGTCCATATTGTCGAGTATCAATAAACTAAATAAAATGAATAAAGCTCAAAATGATACGGTAGAATATACTTTAATTGCTTTACGCGTTTCGGTTTACACCATCTTCGGAGGCTGATACAGCTACAAAGATTTAGCTGGCCATGGCCAGGGTTTATATACAGAAAGTGGGAGAGGTGAAGGTTGCTGATTGGTTTACATACAATGGAATAATAGTGATATGCTCTTAGTTTGGTGGACTGTATGAGGAGATAATGGCGGACCTAATAGAGAGCTGTTGTGACGTCATCTGTTCTTGGATGTTTTGTCTGCTTCAATGAGGGTGGCCGTCTCTTTCGAAGGTGGTCTGATTAAGTATGGCGGTGCGGTCTTCTCGGTGGTGCTTCCTTATCTCGATTTCTTCTTGGATTATGATCCTGGCTGTTTCTGCCTTATGAGAATACACAGCCAGTATGTGACAACTGCTTATTTCTACCAAAATATACAAACAGTAAGTTGCTTTCAATAAAATTGCCATATTTATTCATTTCTAGAAATCAATTTTTGGCTATTTTAATATTCTTGAAAATCAGATGTGGTCATAGTTCCCTCTGGGGGCTATTTATTTCCCACGCACTTATGATCAATTTCCCACTTACAAAATTATCAAAAATGGCCTTTGTTTTGTTTATATTTTTTATTGCGCAGTTAATTTTGGACCGTGCAGCTTTCATAAAAATTAGAGGGAATTATGGGACCCATGGTATGGGTGTGTAGCTTACATTTAAAGGTGATAACTGATGAAACACTTTCAGAATATGATAGTGACAGTGACAACAATTAAGATTTAGTTTAAATAATGTATTTAAAATTTTTAATGAATTGATTCTTCACTCTTTGTTACTTGTCATTTTTGAATTTTTTTAAACTTCGTAAATAAATCATTTATTTAAGATTTAAGACTAATTTTATGAATATACTGTACATGATAATACCGATACACAAATATCACGTTTCAGTTGGCTACCATGAAAATTGCAGTGGTAGCCAACTGTCTATTTAGGTTTTTGGAATTTGTCGAGCCCTGTATTATATTACTTAGGCCACATTTAATAATGTATCTATTTAAAATGAGTTATGGAAGCATATTCATTTGCAAGATAGAAAACGCCATCTACCAAAATTTCTTTTAACTTTTTAATATCTATTGATTGAATAAGCAAACAATTTATTTAGATTTTACATTATTAGGGAAAATTGTATATACAAATAAAATTTTGAGCCTATTTACCTGTAGTATCTTCAGAACATGACAGAAGAAACCTCGAATCTGGTGAACAACATAAGCCATATACTGTGCCTGAATGCCCTCGCATTACAACTGCACTTTGTGATAAACTTTAAAAAAAAAAAAAAAAAAAAAATTAAAACATTTACCAACAATTCAACATTTTTTAATTTTAATAATAATAATAATCTAAACAACCCGCGGGTTGCCCCCAACAGGCCGAAGCCCAACACGGGGTTTTCATATTATAATAAAGGACAATCACAAACATCCATGCCCCAAGCGGGATTCGAACCCGCAACTTGCTGGTTGCGAGAGCGATAAGACCTGCGCCTCAGCGCTCTCGGCCAACAAGCCGAGAAATTTGAAATAATTTTGTTATTCTTATTAAATATTTAATAAAAATTAGAAAAATGATTTTTATATTAATGAGATTAATAAAATGAAAAGTATATTGCAGAGGATAAATAAAGCAGACAAGAAAATATGAGCAATAGTGACCTTTCTGATAGCAACCTTTTCTGTATATACCAGAGATGAGCACGCACGAGGTCAATGGGAGTTGCATTCCGGATTTTCATATAAGATATAGAGCCACACCATAGTGACATAGTATTAAATACACTAATTCAAATTCAGAGGAAAAAAGTTCTACAACCACAGATTTAAATTTTCAGTGGGAGGTACATCCAATGAAGAGCTGCATTTGCTTACTGTGGGTAAATATAAGGTGAGATCGGAAATTCAGTGAATGACTTGGAAAAACAAATAGGGACAGGTATTTCAGAGATGCTACTTTACTGTCCTTCAAAGTAAGCCCCCTTGGGTACAATACACTTTTGACATCCTTCATACAACTGTTGCATGGCATGTGAAAAATTCTCTTTCAGTACTGCTTGAAGTTACCTCATCACAGCCGTTTGAATATCTAGAACATTGAGAAATCTCTGCCTTTTCACTGTTGGTTTCAAATGAGGAAACAGGAAGAGCTTTGTAGTGCTGGTGGTCGGTTCATCTTTGAGGGCTTCTCGTTCTTCACGGAAACACTTAAACCAATCATACAAGGAGATGCTGAAAAGTCCTAAGCCTCCACAGATTCCCAGCATTTTAACAGAAAATTGATTGGATATTTGATAAGAGCGGGTTTTCTTCTGTGCATGTGCAAAATTTGGAGTTTGCACGTTGACCCGTCTCTTTGCGACGCTGACACAAATCCAACATGGACGACAGTGCTTGTGCTTTTAACAACATCGAGACACAGACTGTCATCAAGTTTCTTTTCCCGCCAGGCAAGGCTCCCAAGGAAATTCATGCTATCATGGCGGAAACTTTAGATGAACTTGGACAATCGTATGCTACCTTCAAAAAGTGGGTGGCCCAGTTTAAATATGGTGAGTTTTTGATTTGTAATTACCCCTGCTCAGGATGACCCAAGACGGGGACCACTCCGGAAATTGTTGATGAAGTTCACGAACCGATTTTTAGTGACCGCCGGATCTCTGCCAAAACGATAGCAGAAAAATTGGCCATCTCACATAAGCGGGTTGCTGCCATCATTCATGATGAATTGGACATGAGAAAGTTGTCTGCGAAGTTTGTTCCGAAACATCTCAATGCAGATCAGATATACCAACGTGTTATCTCATCCAAGGAGATCTTGAAGTTGTTTACGAACAATTCAAGCAACTTCCTCTCACGACTGGTAACCAAGGACGAAACCTAGTTAAACCACCATGACCTGAGACCAAGCAAGAGTCCAGGGTGTGGTGGCATAGTGGTTCCCCAAGTCCCAAAAAATTCCGACAGCAAAAATCAACTGCAAAAGTCCTCGCGTCGGTATTCTGGGATAAAGATGGAATCCTCTTCATTGATTGCCTCCCAAAAGGCCAGACTATCAACGCACAATATTGCATGTCCCTGCTGGTGCAGTTGAAGGAGGTTATGAATGAGAAACACCGCGGGAAGGTCACAAAATGCATCCTCTTCTTGCAGGACAACGCACCTCCCACAAGGCACAGGCAATATTGCAGAAACTAGCCGAACTGGGCATCCGTTGCATTGACTAACCACAGTATTCACCAGATCTGGCTCCGTCGAACTACCTCTTGTTCCCTGCCCTGAAAAAACACCTGAAAGGTCGCCATTTTGCATCCAACGCGGAGGTCATTGCTGCCACGGAGGCATTTTTAAACAAAGAAACTGCCAAATTTTTTTTGAACGGTTTAAAAAAGTTGGAGGGCCGTTCCAAAAAGTGTATTGAACTTCGAGGAGAATACATCAAATAAATATAGGGTAGATGTACCAGTAGTTGACAGTGCACCAGTAATTGACAATTCACGATTTAAAAGCTTTTAATAAAGTAATAAGGCAAGAAAAGGGACTGTTGTTGCCACCTCATATTAAACAATGTATTAGGCTTCCCAGAAAAGCAAAAAACTAGGAACTTTGCTCCCTATTATGGCCGCAAACACATGTTGATTGTTCAATGCCTTACCGAGTCGAAAAAACCTTGCAATGAACCACTACGTGAGGGGTTGATTACTTGAATTTATTTCATGAATGTTATACAATATGTGTTACTAATTTTACCTGAACCTTTTTGTGTGATCAGTGAACATTACTTCTAGTATTAACAGAATTTCTGATGACCAATTTGTTAACTGTTTTAACCCACCGTCAACTACTAGAACCCAGATATGTAGTTTCACTGGTAATTGACATAACCTTTCAATTATTGATAATTTCTGTGTTTGAAAAAAAAACGAACAAAAATATACTAATGCGACATAGAATGTAGGGTAATAATAAAGAAAACATGATGTTTTTATGTGTAACTTCCTAATTTCCAGTAATTGATCTAGATGCGTCAATTATAGGAACTTGATTGTCAATTTCTAGATCAGCCAATTTGACATAAATCTTCTAGGCCCTATTCGCCGATTCTTTTTGTTGGTCCTGAATCTTGTCACAGAGACGATCAACAGATAGCCCAGGACAAGTTATTTTCCAAGAAGAAAACTACTATTCTGTTTACTATGATATGAAGTAGCATTTGCAAGTAGGAGAACAATCGTCAAAAATCAATTTTTTCTACCAACAATTTGTTGGCCAAGATATAATGATATTGAACTGCTGGAAAACACGTTCATTTTCTATGGTTCTTGCACTCTACAGGGGAGTGAACTGATTTTATTTATTATTTCAAAAGGAAAAAATATAAGTGGTCTATATGAACAACTTGAGTTTTAAAAAGCATAATTTTAGTTAATGTTAAATACTTTAGACATTCTTAAAAATGCTTGATTTCTTCAGCTACTTTTGAATGTTATCAATTTTTTTGTAAAAATAGTTAACCAAAATAGGTAATTAAATTATTGTCAATTACTGGTGAAACTGCCCGTCAATTTCTGGTACATTAACTGTCAATTACTGGTGATTCCTGCATTAGTTAGGAAAAAATTTAATAACTTCATAGCTTTTAAAGATATAATAATTGTTTAGATATCGGCACATTCTGCATTGTATTTACTATTTAATGCTATAACTAGAAAAGTTTCAAAATGCAATTTGATTTACATACACAATTTCGTTTCACAGCAATGTCTTAAACTGTCAATTACTGGTACATCTACCCTAAGGGTCGTACAAATGAAATCGAAAATTATTTATTTTATCCAAAGTGTATACAAGGAATTTAAAAATACTCTCCAAATGCGTTAAGGCATTTATCCCACTGTGTAACAAGGCGTGTAATTTCTTTATGGAAGAAGTCTTTCGGTTGCGTGTGGAACCATTCCAAAACCTCTTCCTTCACTTCAATGTCCAACTGAAAACTGCGGCCTTTCAGATGTTTCTTGAGATCTCCAAACATGTGAAAGTCACATGGCGAAAGTCAGAGCTATAAGGTGGATGCTGCATTGCTTCCCAATTGAACTTTTTGATGAGGTCTAACGTTGCTTTCCAGGTGTGAGGATGCGTGTTGTCATGGAGAAGAAGCACTCCTTCTGTAAGAAGTCCAGGACGCTTGCATTTGATGGCCACGCGCAGTGCCTTCAATGTTTCCCCATATCATGCTGCGTTAACTGTGGTGCCTTTTTCAAGAAAGTCCCATAAAATCGGGCCTTTGTGATCAAAAAACACAGTCAACATCATCTTCCCTGTGCTGTTTGCGATTGCTTTTGATTTTTTCAGGGGTGGTGCCCATAATGCTTCCATTGACAACTTTGACGTTTGCTTTCGGACTGGAAATGAAAGCACCAACGATTCTGTCGAGAAAACTCTCTCCTTCCCGTTCATAGAAGTCAAATGTTGCAAGGACATGGCCATTCGAACTCCAAGTTGTTCTGATGTCAAATGATGCGGGACCCATTGTGCACAGATTTTTCTGTAGTACAGATGGTTCCTGATAATGGAGTGAACAGTTCCACGACTAAAGCCAGTTTTAGCAACCACGAGATCAATTGTCACTTTTCTGTTTTCCTTTAAGATAGCGTCAATTTTGGCTTTGGAATCATCCGTGATGGCGCGGTTTGCTTATCCAGGTCGTTGATCATCTTGCAATGATGACAGTCCCTCCGAAAACCTCTTGCTCCATACCCAAACCCTAGTAAAGGTTAGGCAGTCATTTCCGTAGACGTTCTGCATACGACGATGAATTTCAAAAACTGAAACTCCTTCACATGTCAAAAAACGAATTACTGCTCTCTGTTCCTGTTTCGTTGACTCCATTTTGTTGTTTGGATGAAGCGATCACTCGCAGAGCTTCGAAGCTTGAGCTATTGTTCTTTCTCACATGATGCAACACAAGCAAACTACTGTTCAATTTGCACGTGGGATTTCGTAATTGTTGATAACAAAAACTTACAATCCTACATGTCGTCTTTTTTTCCCCACACAAATTTTCGTTTTCATTTGACGACCCTTATACAATGTAGCTCGTCTCCTTCCTGCTCAGGCTTAGAACTTTTCAGTATCCTCTTGTACACACATTTTTGAGTCACAGACTCTTCACAGTTTCATGTGATTTCTTTGTGGTTTCACCCAATTTAAAACAGAATTTCACATTGACTCCCTGCTCGTTATCAGTGATAAACGCACTGCACTCTAAACGTTGCCAAATGAACATATGCCTGTTGACAATGGTGAAGGCAGTTTTGCATATGTTAGCCGAGATACAGAAGAATGCTTTGACCGTGTAGCTGTGAGTCAGACATTTCTCATTTTCACATTAAGGGGTGATTCACCGAACTTTCCAGTCTCACCTTGTATCAATACCATTCAATTTCTGTTATTGTCTAATTACATAAAATGTTAATATGTTCTATATGTAAGCACATAAGCAAAAGTTTCACACTCAACTATTTAAGCCTTGATGTTTGGCATCAGTGAACACACTAGCAGTGAATGTCATATGGTAAGGCATTAATATATATAAACAATCACCAGGTTGGAGGTCTCAGACCTATATTTAAAAACTTTAATCTGCATTTGGCTTTTAAGAATTCCAATTTGTTTAAAACTTGCTAGGCAGCCCTAAAGACTAGATCACTCTAAAAAAAAAAACAGGAAAATAAGAAATTGATTGTGATATTTGTGGTAGGATTTGCTAAGGTTGGTTAGTGAGAGAAATCCTCCATGGCAGAAAAGACAGTTCAGCTGCAGCCAAACATTTTATAGGGAGTGCAAGTGACTACGTCACAGCTGACATCATTTGCGCAATGAAGGGGCCGAGAGACTAGGAAATGGGATTGCTGGTTCCAAACATTGGAACCAGCAATGTACATACTAATAATGTTGAAACGGGCGGCCAGTAAAAATGATATCTCTTAAATTATTATGTGAATTTGTACAATTTATATCATTATTAAGACATTTAATACCATTATATAATTTATAAATTAATATTAGAACACTTTTTAATCATTTAATGAAAGAATGTCATCGTTCGCCGTTCTTTCTTTCTTTTGGAAAACGATAGATGTGTAAATCACTGTTTTTGGCTCCTTCTTGAGCAGTGAGGAACTCAACAATTTCGCATTGTTTATGTTATAAAGATTGGGTTTATACAAAGTGATTTTATTCCATTTCTATGTTGGAACCAATGTTAAATCCCGAAGCGAGAAGACTTGTTTGGAACCAATTTGAGTCACGTGACTGAAGAGCACCCAGGATTGACTTCACACTTGCACTCCCTATTCATTTTGGACATTATATTGTCATCTAGATTAGAGAAAATGATCTTTTGCATGCATATGATAGGAGACCTACGGTATAAATTATTCCCACCATATTGACTTGATAATGTCAAATGCCAAAAGATCGACGGTGATTTGGCCATTGTACCCAGACGTATTTAAAAATTTCCAAGGTGTTGGAATATAATCAGATTCCTTGCTGAATGAAGCGATTACAATACATGTATGTACATTGGAGGTTTCCAACATTTGCAGAAAAGTTATTTTTGATTTGATACTTATCCCGTTTTCTCCTTGTGTTATGGGTAAGGTACATGACTTAGCTAATAATTATGCCATTTTCCAAGTGACCTATCAAACTAGGTGAACATGGAAATGTCATTTCAGAAATTGTGAACTCTGTGAAATGTTCTCTTGTAGAGTGGTGAAAATCTATTGAAACTAGACAAATGAAATAGGTGTGATGACCTATCATATCAACTGTGGTGCCCCATGCGCCTTGTTTCCAGAGGTGAACTAGAGCTGAAATGGTTGGCCCAGACAAATCAGCACTGTAAAGGTGAACAACTGATCATTGGACAGAACCATGAGGTCACCTGAAAGGTCTGCAAGAGACAGTCTAGCAAAAACTGTTGAACAGTGAATTTCAAGGTAGACACAAGGTACTCATATTGATGCCAGTTTATTGCAAAAAGGCCATGAGTTTGTGTGGCAATATCAAGGCGGGACCCTGGCTGAGTGGCAATTACTAACCTTTCTTGACAAGTCAAAATTTTTGCTTCAGCATATGCCATGTTAAACCTCAGAGAATAACACCTAAATACAGGGTGTCTCAAAATTCCTGGTACAAACTTTTAGGGGAGGTAGTATGGGTGATTCTAAGCAAAAAAGTTCATATGAAATGGGTCCAAATTTTAACGATAACTGAGATATGATCAGAAATAAAAATGCTGCCACCAAGATCAACATGTTAATAACTCAGGTTCTGTAAAGCCTAGATTAATGAAATTTGAATGAATAACAGGGTACATAAAACTGTGTATACTGTAAAAACTTGATCGTATTCCAAAGAGTAGTTTCCGGGTTACGCATTCAAAATCGTAATAGTGCTCACATGCGAGTACTAATCAGCATGTGTTAAGATTTTGACTGCGTAACCCGGAAACTACTTGTTGGAATTCGTTCAAATTTTAAGGGCATACACGGTTTTATGTACCCTATTATTCCCCCAAATTTCATTATTCTAGGATTTCTGGAACCTGTATTGACATGTTGATCTTAGTGGCAGCATTTTTATTTCTGTTCATATCTCAGTTATCGTTCAAATTGGAACCCATGTTCATATGAAACATTTTTGCTTAGAATCACCCATACTACCTCCCCTAAAAGTTTGTACCAGGAATTTTGAGACACCCTGTATAGTTGCTGGCAAGAGGCAGGCTAGTAAATAAAGTCTAGGGAATGTTTTTATGGCATGGTTTGGATCTACTGATATTTTTAAAGGACAATATTAGGTAGAGATTCCAAAACTAATTCAAACAGAATTAATTCTGTATGAATAATAAATACAGTAATTGCTAATGTGTTTCACAGCATATTTCCAAGAGACTAAGTAACATGTTATTAACAATTACATAATGTAGCTGCCATTTTTGTACAAAAGTATTTGAATTCTTTTTTAAAATTTAAAAGCAGGCCTATCATCTACTCTTAACATAATAAGATAATACAAATTTGCATAATGTTGCTGATTAATATATTATTTCCTCTGGTCTCTTGAAACAATAAAACTTGCAATTTGTGGTATTAAACAAAAAATAAGCAAAAAACTGTGGAATGGAACAACCAAAATCGGAGGGAACCTCTAATCCACAAGGAAAATGTGTCTCCTTGTGGATTAGAGGTTCCCTCCGATTTTGTTGGTATTAAAGTTAAAATTTCCTTACACCGATTCAAATACCAGAAAACATGGCCAAGTTCCATTATGTGATGTCAGTATAATGCTGTTTTTTTAACTGTATTTTAGGTCCTGATATTTTCTTTGTATCACATGACAAAATTTCTAATCACGTTTCTAAATAGCCATATCCAGCCACTGCTGCATTCAAAATGTCATACAATGTTGTGTACAAAGTTACCCCTTTCTTGCATCAGTGAGTGGTCCACTTATTGGAATGTTCATAGCTCACATACAGTTTAACCCATCCACTAACTCCACTTCCAATTCTTCATATTTTGCTTTACATAGTTTTTTGGCTTTCAATGTTCATATTACCATTGCTTCTATATTTTTACTACGATTTTTTAAAAACATGGATATTGGATTTCTCTGCAGTATCTTTGAAGGGACATGTCAATCAACTTCAACTACATTTTGGCTTCAGTTTGTGAAGAAATTGAAGTTTTGTCTTTTGCAAGAAATCTTAATGCAGCACTTTGCATAGACTGGACTACAGGGTGAATGTAAAAGCATATGTTGAGCAGGATGTGATATTTCTTGAGAGATCAATTGATGCTGCATACAAATACTCCAACCTTGATTCTATGTACCTTACAGTTCAACATAATCGAATATGATTTTATAGGAGTTTAAAAGCACATTTATAGCTATAAGAGAAACTCGTCTTATCTGAGATTTTTATTACATCTTTCTATGAGATTTTACTGTATTCATATCTGTAGTATTGTTAGCATGTTACATGTATTAAGGATCTACAAGGAGCATTCAAAAAGTAATGCACCACAATTTATTTTTACAACATGAACAATGCTAAGTGGCTGAAATTTTGAAGTTTGAACCTTCTACTTCTGTTGTGCAAAGTTACAAGCTCCACCACCAAATGGCAGTCAAGATATTAGCATTACATTATATTAATATAACTGTTGTGAACATGATTTTTTTCTCTTATAGATTATCAAATTTTTAATATGAAATTATATTGAATTCTTATTAAGGATTATCTATGTAATTTGCCTACAAGGAAACTCCAAATTCGGAGGGAACTTCTAATCCACAAGGAGATAGAAGTTCCCTCCGATTTTGGTTGTTCCATTACACAGTTGTTGCTTAATTTTTATATAAGGAATCTACCAAATAACTGAAACAGATAAAATCTAAATATATTTACCTGGAAAGTTCAAGTGGTTTATTACTATCATCATCACTACAGTCATCAGGAACCAATTTCCATGTGTGTATTGATGAATTTTCAAAACCAGCAGCCAAAAATGACAAATTTTGACTTAAAGCAACAGAACTTGTTCTGGAAATTTCAAAAAAAAAAAAAAAAAAAGAAGAATTGGGTTACTTGTGTTGAAAAATTTGAACTGAATTTCACATAGTAAATGTTCAAAATCAGTGAAGTATTCAAGGAATTACAGGACTGATATTAGAATAATTTTATACATTTTTTCCTTTAATGGTTTTAGTACATTTCACTAACAATTTAGTACATTTCACTAACAATTTATACATTTTCTCCTAGAAATGGTCTTCAAACACTTTTTTAACAGCACTTAGTAAACCCTTGTAACATGCTTGGTGAAAAAAAAATCCAGACCATCCAAGAATTGTAATTACTGATGTTGATAAATGGTTGGGAAATAATGTTGAGATAGGAGCTGAAATTTACTGCACTGAATAGGAATGAGACATCAATGATAAGCAAAACAAAATCAAAAAGGAGAAAAATATGCAATGGAAAGGGGAAAGCAGAAAACAGAGATATTCATCTACGGTATTAATACAGGGTGATTTACATCGAATGTAAAATACTTAAAGGGGGTATTATAGAGGTTAAGATAAACACAAAACGTCCTATGAACATGGGTTCAAATATGAACGATAACTGAGATATGAACAGAAATAAAAATGCCGCCACCAAGATCAACAAGTTAATAACTCAGGTTCTGTAAAGCCTAGATTAATGCAATTTGGGGGAATAACAAGATACATAAGACTGTGTATACCGTTAAAATTTGATTGAATTCCAACGAGAAGTTTCCGAGTTACACAGTCAAAATTGTGACAAGTGCTAGTTAGTACTCACAAGTGAACACGTATTATGATGTTGAATGAGTAACTTGGAAACTTCTTGTTAGAATTAGATCAAATTTTAAAGGTATACACAGTCTTATGTACTCTGTTATTCCTCCAAATTTCATTAATCTAGGCTTTACAGAATCTGAGTTATTAACTTGTTGATCTTGGTGGCGGCATTTTTATTTCTGTTCATATCTCAGTTATCGTTCATATTTGAACCCATGTTCATAGGATGTTTTGTGTTTATCTTAACCTCTATAATACCCCCTTTAAGTATTTTACATTCGATGTAAATCACCCTGTATATTCATTTTTATTGGTTGCCAAGAAAAATAAACCATGCAAAATCATCCAAATCTTCCACACAACGAGCCATATCACACTTTTTCAATACAGGAAGACAATAACATATCCTGACCTGTTCCATAAACGTGAAATTAACCGTATCCACGAAACATATCAAAACTCCAAACATCCAAAATATGCATAAACCATCGATGTCACAAATCAATGTGCCATATCCACCCTAACAGGTAAAATTCGATGACATAAGTGCCAACAGTGAACTTGCTTCTGTGAATGCATTCAACCCCAAATCCATTGATAACTCTACAAAGAAAAATAAATATCCTCTACCCAAAATTGACAATGCGCCCAGAAACAAAACAAGCCAGCTCCCTTTATCTCGGTGACAATGGCCAGTGAGATGAACTTTTTAAAGAATAACTGCATAAAAATACCCTGGTGGAAAATGAAAAATGAACAACAATATTGATGCAATATGCTGAGATTTTGTGTTCAAATTCTGCAAATGAAACAATACTTTGCTCATAATACTACCTTCAACATAACAGGATACAAGGTATCAATTTCTTTATATCCAAACATTCGTATCATGTATACCCCCCCCCCCTTGCTGCAATGCAAGGGGTCATACGACGCTTTCCTAAGGCATTTTGTTCGCTGACCTTAGAGTAAGTATATTTCTTGGAGATAAGTGTTTACTTCCTTGATTTTAGCCAGGCCTGACTTTTCATTTAAATTCGATAATTGATTAATATACTGCTCATCGAATTAGGTCGGTTTATTTCTTTCATGATGATGCATTCATATGTTTATGCTTTGAAACAGCTCAGGTAATGATTCTCCAAAGCCATTAGTTCCATAGCGTAGGGAATAACTTCGTTTTTTTGTGTGCGATTCAAACATATTGCTTAGTTTGATTTAGCAGTTGTTGGCACTTAAAACTTCATTTTTATTTTGCTGAAAGATCTGTTGCTTTTCTTAGTAAATAAAATAAGAATTTTCCATTTTTAAAATAATATTGTAAAAGCAATACATATTTGCATAAGCCAGTTGATAGTTTCATTTGTAAAAAAAAACGGTTTAAAAATTTAAACTCTAGATGTTTAAAAAAAAAAAAAAAAAAAGCAATTGTGTTGGCAGATAGCGATGGAGATAGATGGGCTCTCCAAACTTAATCTCTAATCAATGCAAGAAGCCGCTTCTGCCCTTTACTTCGCCATGAATGATTTAACATGGCTTTCCTCAATTAAGTATCCCCCTTGTACTTGTTAAATTCCAGGCTTTGAGCACATTGACTTTCGATGAAGAATATTCTTCTCACTGGCTGCAATGCATGTGTTGAGAATGGAAATGCCAACCATAAAGAAAAATTTCTGTACCGGCTGTAAAATGCCATTCCTCTGAGAATTGTCCTCACTTCGCCCGTCAAAGCCGTAACACTTGATGCTTTGTAGATTTTTGTATCTTCAGTGCGTTCATTATTATGCGGACTAAAAATTAGAGTTGTTCTGCTTCTTTTGGACTTATCTTAGTAGTTCTTCTGCTAAGTTGAATTTTTGTATGGTAGTTAAGCCTCTGTTTTTTTGTTTATATCCGTGTGGATTTTTTGAACACTCATTTTATTCAAGAACGTTGCTTCGACGACTTAACTTTTGCTTGCTACGCAGTTCTAAGATGCCACCTCAACACTCCCGTTTCTACCAGGTGCAAACTGATGAGAATATCAGTTTTCTACAAACTGATGTAAGCTTATTTGTAAGTAAAATTAGCATTTCCCTTTTTCTTTTATTACAGTGCTGGACAGAATTATAAACCCACATGAATTTTGAACCAAACTTTACTAAAAACAAAGATTTACATCAGCTTTTTACATACCATTGTTCAAACGTACATTTACCACTTTGCTGATTGTCATTTGTATATTTTGAAAATTTTATAAACAAGGACAATAAACTCATAATTTCACTTGGTCAAAATTATAAGCTCACCCTTAAAAAACAGAAGTATGGCAATTTTTTTTCACACACTAGTACTTTGATGGTCCTCCACTGTTTCTTATGACTTCAAACATCCTGTTTGGCATCAAATCGAAAAGTTTATGCAAGTACGGTACTCAATTATGATAGATTCCAGTCCTTCCATGATGGCAATGGTGAGCTCTTGAGTTGTTTGGAATTGCCGATGATCTTTATAAACGTGCTAGTTGTCCCCATACATACTCAATTGGGTTGAGGTCACGGCCAACATAAAACATTTATCTGCTGCTCTTGAAACCATTTTTTCATAAGGTTGGAGCGAGGCATGGAGCATCATCTTGCTGGACAGACCAGTTATCTCCACCAAGAATTTCACCATAGTTTGGAAGTTGACTTTCCAGCACCACTTTGTATCTCACAGAGTCCATGCATCCATTGATCATTACCACATCACTTTTACCCTGAGCAGAAAATGTCCCCAAAACCATTACTGAGCACCCCCCCCCCCCCCCATTTGACGACTCAGTTTAAGCTGTTCATTTTGTCTGATGTTATGCCAATAATAGTCCCATCCATCAGGACAATCAAGGTTGAAATTTTTTTCATCAGGGAACACAATGTGTACCACTCGTGAGTCCATGACATTTTTTCTCTACAAAACCCCAATCTTGCATTTTTGTGAGCTTGGATTAGAGGTGGATTTTGTAGAATTTTTTTGTAGACAAAGTTTGGAGATTATTGCAGAACCCGTATAACAGTGCGCCGAGAGAAGTCAAGTGAGAGTACATCTACAATGCATCCAGCAGAAAGATTGCTTCCAGTTGCCAGTCGTCGAAAATAAGATTTATCTTGAGAGTTTAAGATTGTTTTCCTTCCTGTTCGTTTCTTCACTTTCCCATCAACTCTCGGTTGTAATACACTTCTGACAGCACACTAGGATCGGTTAAGATGTGCTGCAATTTTCCTTTGGGACATTCCACATCCATGCAACATCCATACTGTCCTAATCACTGTCTCACCAAGCTCTGTTCCTCATGGCATTGTTTTACACATACAAATCTGCAGCAGACACTTTCTTACAATAAGCGATTGCAAATACAACCTTCTTGCAATTTGCATGTGATAAAAATAGACGAGCAAACACATTTTTTAAGGGTGAGTTTATAATTTTGTCCAAGCGAAATTATGAGTTTATTGTCGTTGTTCACAAAATTTTCAAAATATATGAATGACAATCAGCAAAGTGGTAAATTTATGTTTGAAATGTATAAGAGCAATGTCATTTAACTATGCACCCTGTCAAAACAAATTCTTGTGGCTTTCATCAACTGTCATTGGCTGAAGGCTGCTGAACAATGTAATAGCACTCTTCTGCTCCAATGAAATAGTTCTTATTTTGGTTGTTAAAAGTCAGCTTTTTAAGGACGTTTCTAAAATAAGCAAAAAGGAAAATGGTATACGAAAATGTAGAGCCAATTAAAATTGTTTTCGAAACTTCCAATGTGGAGAACTGCCATATAATCCTCTGACGGAACCGTCTTTCAAAGTGATCGTCAAACACAACGTTATTAAAAAAAAATAAATAAATAAATTAAAAAAAAAAAATATTAATAATCACCTATTAAAAATATCATTATTTAAAAATTGAATTTCGCCATTTTAATTCTAAATATTTAAAGGTGACCTAGCAATATATTATTTAATAGTAAATCAATTCAGCTAAAATGCGATAATAATTAACCCTTTCAATGCGTAATATTAAATTTCATTTTCATTCCTGAGAAGATCGAATTATCCACTTTTAGCAGCATAACAAGAAGTTTTTAAAACCTTATAGGATGAATCAGATTTACGCAGGTAAAGGTAATGAAATTTTGTGTGGATATATTCGCTTTATGCAGCAAAAGGGTTAAGCCTTACTTACCCTTGGTTTGTATTCATTAGAGTGTATAAACAAATGCTTGGTAGTGATGGTGGACCTTCTTGTACTTTTTTGATTGCTTGAAGCAAAGATTTCATTGCACTAGATGGGGAAGACTTGGATTCTGAAGTTTTACCAGCAGATAAAGATTTTGCAGAATTCTCATCAGATTGTTCTTCAAACAAATGCAATTTGGTAACAGAAGGATCTAAAAAAAAAAAATGAAAAGTTCCAATAATACAGGGCTTGAAATTCAAATTTTTTCATAGGAGGGGAGGGTCCTGTAAATGGAGGGGAGTTGAACTGTTTTGGAGGGAGACAATAAGTTATAGGTTATACAAGTGATTTTTCAAAATATTTTAATTTAAGTTTTGTACAAAAATTAATTGTGTTAAAAATAATAAAATACCAAAAACTCAGTCATAAGATAAATGCTTATATTTCTTATATTTCTTATATTATATTTCTTATATTTCAATAAACAAAAAATTAAATAATCATAGATGTGAGGTTCTTGGATTGTGATCTTGCAGTATAGTTTGTTTGGTAAAAAAAATAGATAATCAAACCGGTTTCGATTTTTATTCCTGCCTTCATCTATATAATCCGTTACTTTATAAAAAATTAAATACCACTAAAATATATAAAAATGGATTTTAAAGCATCTTGATATTTAGCAATCTCTGGACACGATTTTGAAGTATCATCCAAATACAATGCTAATCTATGAGCTACATAATAAATTCCTATTTTTCTCCTGACGATGCCGCAACGGTGACGATTGGAACTAGCGAAATTCCATTGGTTCAAAAGTTAAATTTCCATGAAAAAATTCACCAATAATAACTGACGACAAATTAAAACCGTAATCTAATGATTCACAGACGGAAAAGTGTGATAGTGTATCTAGTATTTAAGATTCGTATCCAAAACTTATATTGTAAGATATACCGTAAAGAAAAAAAAACGTTATCTTTAAATCTTACTAAAATCATAAAAAAAAATTTAATATGATTAAATTTCACAGGCGGAAACTCCCCGTCAGGAAAGTTTTTTTGGGCGCGATTTTAAAATTTTGGGCGAGAATCCCGCCATCTCACCCTGAATTTCAAGTCCGGTAATAACTGAAACAATCAGAAACAAATGGATAAAATGGCTATAAAAGCATTGTAAAACTTGGATGAATACAATTTCTCCTCCAAGTTTTGTAATACAGTAAATTAGGGGGGAAAATTCCCAAAAAGTTCTCACAAGAGTTAAATAGTGACAATGCTTAAAGAATTTCTCACAAGAATAAAGATGAAAAATAGTAAACAGTTGTGCAAACTATAATTTTTAAAGTCAGTAACTTCATGACTGCTACTGAACTTCCCAATGAAATGTTAAAGATTTTCCTTCATCCAATCAAGACACTTCATCTGAGTGAAAATGTATTACATATATCAATCACTTTGCATAGTTAAAAATTAAGCTATTAAATACAATTAATAAAGCAAAAGACAGACACTAAAGAAAGAAATTATTTAGAAGAGAATGTTTTCACTGATGGACAGCCATAATTTCTATATCTTGAGTCAAAAAATTCAGTAATTTTCACAAAAAAAGAATTACAATATATTGTTACAAGAAATATTTTTTTAAATAAGAGGGGAATTTTTTTTTCAACCTCTGAGGGATGATTTTATTACCAGGAATCAAGTACAATCAAAATTACTTTTCAACACAGTCACCGTAAAAAAAATGAGATGTTTGTCATACCAGTGGTCAAGTTTTCCAATACCCTCTTCATAGAAGTTTACCCCATCCTGTTAAGATAAGTCTTCATGGTGTCTTGAACCTTTTCGTACAGCCCAGACTTTCATATTTTTCGAAAGCTGAAGAAAGATCTGGGAGGATAGCACTTCTCCATCAACAAAGAACTTCAAGACACTACGGAGGGCTATCTCATCATGGTAGCAGCAAACTTCTATGAGAAGAGTATAGGTATGACAAATGTTTCAAACTTTACGGTGACTATGTCGAAAAGTAACTTTGATTGTACTTGATTCCTGGTAATAAAATCATTTTGTTATTCACACCTGTTTTTATTTTATGCCCCATCAGAGGTTGAAAAAATTAACCCTAGTATAATTAAAAATATTAAGCAATAATGTATTGGAGTGCTAATTTTTGCCAGGTCAAATCAAATATGCAAATAATTTTATTCATTTTTAATGCGATTGAAAAAATTATGATAACAATATTTTTTCTGTTATCAATAATTCTAAAAACTTTTGGGGAGAGGGGATAAACGAGTTTATATGACAACCCAATGAAAATGGAAAAACACCCAACTAAAAACAAATTCAAACTAAAAATTAACTTACAAAATTACTGAATTTACATACGGAAAAAAAATGGGAAAAAGGCACTATATTTGTTCTAGAGTTAATATTTTAAAAGGAGTGGGTTGGCTGTTGTTTTTCATTTTTATTAAAACTTTCAAGATTTTGTGTACTATTACATTCGTAAATTATTACATACTAAATAGTAACAAACTAAATAAGAAAAGAAACTACAATTCCACAAATGAGATTTTTGATCTGGAGCCATGAATGTACATTTCGAACACACTGTTCTCTTCATCAGCGTGCAAATTGTGAATACAGTGTGTGACTATATACAGGGTGCGGCAGGTATTTGAGAACACGTGAGTATAACGTAATAGTCAATATGTCATACTATTTAACAATACCGAAATGAGGCAGATAAACATGGCAGATCTAAAGCTAACACAGCAAATGAAGCGACACGCTGTCATCGTCTTTTTGGCTGCAGGACACTCCGACTCCTGAGATTGCTGCACTCCTCAAAGTTGCCCGGGGAGAACTGGACGCTGCCAGTGGTGATGTGCCAACAGTTCACAGAGGAAATGACATTGTCTGCACCCGGACCGTATCAGGACACCGGAATTCATCAGTTCTGTCCAAGCTGCAATCGATAAAGGCACTCGGGAGGGAGCTGCAGGTTAATGAGGCAACCATTCGACGTGTGATGCATGAATTACTGCTGGATTACTGCTGTAGCATGTGGTAGGCCGAATGTTTTTCAACAGGAATCTGCTCCAAATCATAAGGCCTACATCACCCAAGTATGGATGACCACAAATCTTCACGACCACCATATGGCCCCCCAGCTCCCCTGATCTCAATCCTTTGGACTATCACTTCTGGGGCGTCATTGAGAGGGAGTCCAACAAGCATCCACACAACATTGTTGAAGCTCTCAGGCCAGCTATTGTGGCGGTAATGGCAGAAATCCAGAAGAGCCACCTCATTGCTGCCTGTCAGCAGTTCCGACAGCATGTGGAGGCTGTCATTGTGGCAGACGGTGGTTTTATTGAATAACAGCATGTATTTTGTAGCCTTTGTACAAAAATGTAAATTGCATTAAAGGCTCTGTGGTATCTTAAGTGTCTGCTCCTTTTACCTGTGGACGTCATTTTGTTCTCAAATACCTACCACACCCTGTATAGCAATTAATAACCAAAAAGATTAATTTACGAAGACTAAAGAGCCGATCAAGGCAATAAAATTAGGTTAGTTTATGATAAACAGAAAAACAAATAATAACCAATCAGTAGACTCGATTATCCAGAATGAATGGGAAATGGAAAATCCTGGATAACAAAAATCCCAGTTAAATAGTTAAATATACCATATTGAAAGAATAGGCACAGTCTTTAAAAAGTTATAACTTACTTAATTTATTATTGCTTGAAATAAGACAGTAAACTTATCTGCTTAGTCTTTTCAATAGCCTTTCAACAAATGGTGCTTCAAAATCGAAAAATTCCTCATTACTTTCCAGTACAATTTTCCACCACAATTTTTTTAAAGGAGAAGATTTTATTGATTTCCAAGGAAAAACAATGTCGTAAATAGATCACAACACTGTCAGTTTCTACCAAAATGAAAACAGATCATTGTTTCACTTTGATAAATTTATGTTAAAATGGAGGATTTTTTTTTTTTTTTTAATTTTTGACGAAGGTCTCCCAGTTAAAATGCTCCTGGATAATCGTGATTCTACTGTATTTTACAAATAAAATAAAGTACAAGTAGCCAATCAGGGTAATATAAAAATTGAATGGATTTACAAGAAATAAAAAAAAAAGTAATAATTGCTAATACTATTTAAGATTATTACTATCTGTAATCTTTCAATTTTTATATTTCCATGATTGGCTACTTTACTTATATTATTCATAAACTAACCAAATTAGTTATTATTTCTTTTCATTGGCCTTGATTGGCTTTTTATTCTTTGTAAAAAAAAAACTGCATATAGTCACACATTGTATTCCTAATTTACACGCTGATGAAGAGGACAGTGTCTTTGAAATGTACATCAATGGCTCCAGATTAAAATCTCATTTGTGGAATTGTGGTTTCTGTTATTATTCATTTATTTGTTACTACCATTTGTCCACAGTTTTTGGCATTATACCATTCGTATTATTACCGTGAAATCTTGAATACACCCTAGGGCGTCTATTTGTTTCAATGGTCTGGAGCCAACCCCCGGCGATTAATCGAGACCCGGTGTCTAATAGGGTGTCCCAAAACGATTGCGTAAAATTCCCTGACTTTTCCTGGTTGATCATGTAATTTTCCCTGACCAATTTTTTGTTCCAATTTCACATTTTTTAGCTGATTTTGTAAAATTGCCTGACTTTTCCCGGTTTTCCCGGTCACTAGTCACCCTGCAATAAATCCAATTTGAAAGATGACCTGAAAAAAGACCCAGCATTTATTTGAGACCGGCGTGTATTCAAGATTTTACGGTATGTGTACATACTAATTTCTCAATTCAAATAAGTTAAAAAAAAAAAATAACCTATAAAATAAAATCATAGTTATTATGTCAATGTCAAATGAAGATTGTTCAATTTAACATGGAAATTTCATCAAAATATAATCCTAATTTTGTTGAGCAAACAGATCTTTTGACTAGTTTCTTGAACTGGAAAAAGAAAAATAATAAAAGAACTACAAACTCGTTCATGAAGTGTCAAAATTCTCTACAAGTTATATTTGAACATTCGAAAACTTACCAATCTCAATTTAAATTAATAACATATAGGGTGTCCCATACAGGCCTCCCAGATTTTAAGAATAAATATCTCAGAAATTGAGATCTATAAAAAAATGAAACAAGTGATATGAGTATTTCAAAAGCCGTAAAAATCTGATGCATTAGTTTCTAATTTAGTTACACATTAGTTACAAATGTTGCTGACAGGTGGCACTGTATGCTGTAGTTATAGTATGGAATCTGAGAAATAGGCTATAAACTGTCCTTTTCAAAGCAGCCATTGTGATCACATCACAATCGATTCAAAACATGCACCTTTTGAGCACAAGATGGCGCAAATGAAAAATGAAATTTTCTGTACTCTTCATACAGCACCACCTGTCGGCAACATTTGTAACTAAATTTGAAACTTCATTATCAGATTTTTACAGCTTTCGAAATAATCATTCCACTTGTTTCATTCTTATATTGATCTCAGTTTCTGAGATTTTTTTTCTTAAATTCTGGGAGGCCTGTATGGGACACCCTATTTGTTATTAATTTAAATTGAGATTGGTGAGTTTTTAAATGTTCAGAGATACTTATTTTAAAATCAGGGAATCCTTTGTGGAACACCCTGTACTATCGTTATGGAAAAAAGCTCGTACATTAAGTCCAATCCAGAGCTACCTTGAATTTACCATAAACAATTTTTTTAATCAATTGCAACAATAAATCCAGTTTTAATAATAGTTCATTTTACATCATTTCTTCTTAAGTTTTTTGAAGCTCAATTTCAAGTCAATTTCAAGTAGAACTATAATTTCCCAATTCAATTTTCTCCTTCCTTTATATACAGTATTTTAATTTTTGCCTTCAATTAAATTTGAGCAAACTTCCCGTTATATGATATACATGAAATATTTTCGAAGTTTTATTTATTAGTTTACACTATCATCTACGAAGAGTTCTAATTTCAATTAAAATATCAAGACATTGAAGTTTTTAATACAGTGTATTTAAGCATTCCTTAATTTACTTTTTGTTAATTGACCACTTAAATTGTGTAAATATTCTAAATTAATTAAAGTAAATAAAATAATAAAATTTTTATGGGTTCTTCATTTACTTTAATTTAATTTAGGACATTTACAAAATTTAAGAAGTCAATTAACAATTTTTTTTCCCCCTTAGCTTTTTAAAATAACGTTACCTACCTCTGATTTCTATGTGGAAATTAAATATTTGTAACAAAATCAGATGATCATTGTCCTAAATAATAAAAATAGAAGAAATACAAAAAGTTTTTAATTCAGCTTTAAAATTATTTAATTTTTTTCAAGGCAATGTTAAGTAGTAGGATGAATTAATATTAAATTTACCTTTAAAAAACGTTGAAGATAATGAAGGCTATCATCAGTCATGTAAACAATATATTTGTTGTCTCTGAAATAAAATCAGATTATCAAATAAATTCAATTTTATAACAAGACTTTCCAATATTAATATAAATGCAAATGTATCATATAGGTAAAATATTATGTTTTCAATTCAGTTACAAGTTATTATTATTAATTGACAATGTGGAAATTTCTTCTGTTTAGGGCAGGCCCACGGCATTGTCCATCTCCACATGTGGCAATAAACCGAAGTCAACTTTGTGTAGGTCGATTGAGTTCACAACAACAGAGCACTAGTTTATGGAAGATAACGGAAATGTCTACAAAACCAGGGATAAAATGAAGAAAATATTGTTGAAGGAAGTAGCCTGGGGAAGATAAGCGATGTTGCAAGCCGCATTACCTCTCTGGGTGTGCAGGGAGATTCTTTGGATTAGTATCCTGTGTGGCATCAGAAAATCTGGAACCAAGGTCTCTTAGGAAGGAGAGGGCATTAGAGCCCCAGGGGCCAAAAGTCACAAAGCCGATGGGTGCAAATAGAAAGTTGTTTAGCAGGTCTGTGTATTTTAACGTTTTCTTGCCTTCTGCAAGCTTCACTGTGAAACAGGCCTCCTTTGAACTTCCCTCTCAGTAGGAGCAGACAAGGGATTCCCTGACTACCAGGCAGAGAAGGTCACTCCGTCGGGGCGTTTGCCATTGCTTCGAAAAAGTTCGTTGGGTTCCAGTGACGAAGGAATGCCTGTGGTGTAGAGGGCATGGTGTATCGTGTCATTTAGATGACTATGGTGGCTTCTATGACCAAACCTGTCGCAGCTAAGGGGGTGGAGGGCCAGTTCATCAATAGTTGCACCGCAGCGGCAAATGTGTGGAAAACAGGCAAGCACCTAAACGAGACAGCAATGCTGATGGAGTTTTGTCGTCAAGGAAAGTACCCAGAGCAAGGAAGGGTAGAGCATGTATCAAATAAATAGTAAAGCAATAAAGTATTAAATTTGAATTATTTTCAGATTTTAATTAGTCTATATGATGAGAATACACGTGAATCTTCTGAATTAAGACAGATGAAGTTAATTTGGCGCACACAAATGAAAAGTTAACAAAAATGTGCACGATTATACAGTGTTCCATTCAAACATCGTACCTTTACACAAATGAATATATATGTTAAATTAGGTATTTTATATGCCAAATAATCATGAAAGGAAAAGTAAATAACACCAGATGAAAGGAAAACTCAAAGATTTTTTTGAAAGAAAAATAGTAAGTTAATTTGAAATTCAAAATTGTACTGGAAAAAACTACCAGATCAAATTATGCGTGACTTTATCACTAGAACTGCTAAAGATAGCTGGATGACTAATAGACATTGGAAAAGATATCATCATTACTACAGAATGGGCTATCAGAAACATATAAAACTTTTGTGATGGCTTTGCATGCCAGGCTAGATAAAAATTGGGTCCTGGAATATGGAAAAGATAAACACATGGAAGATGATGCTGTTTATGGTGATTTTAGTAATGAATAGGTCTACAGCAAGAAGAGTAAACAACATGATAAAACAACAATAAGCAAAATAGTGAAATACTGACTGGTAAACGTTTCTACTTCTAAGAAAGCAGACCCTGTAAAAAAAGGTTTGTACTAGTTGGAAATCAAAAATATGAGAACTGGAAAGTAAAGGAGTAAAATTTAGTATAGAATCTTCCGAAAAAATTTACATTACTATGAAGTTTAGGCCAACCAAGCACACTGGAGTCAAGAGTAATAGGAATTCATCCAATATGGCATATGGACTCGTAAAGATATAAAAAAAATCACCATATATACTATTATTAAAATTTTTACCTCAAGAAACAATCAAATTTAATCAAATTCCAGGTACATGTAATACTCTAAAAATAGTAGACATTTTAAAAATTGGACCTAAAACTAAAAAAAATTTTAATTTTATTTTGGTCACTAGTTTTCTGTTGCAAGCTTTACAAAGGAACTCGTGAATATGTTGAAAAGGGTAGAGCTTCAGGTACTTGACTGTTGGTAATGCAATGCTGCATGTGCCTTAATAAAGTTTTAATTATTATACAGCAGAAGCAGAGTTGCTCATTGGATTTGCTTATTTACTTTTCTTATTTTCAATACAGGACTATGCCCGCTGAAGAAGTTATAATAATTGTTTATAGTAATTCTTACGTTTTATGGGTTTAATTATATAGGGCAAGTACAAAAACACTCCTTAATATCATGTAGTTTTTGCATATTGGTGGCTACAGTTACATCAACTCATAAAATTTCTTATGGCATCAATTGACATCACATGCATTCGATGTGTAACCCTCATGTTACTTTGTAAACATCGATGCGATAAACTAGCTCGGACCAGACTCTGTAACATATCCAGCATGATTAAGTTTACAACTTCAGTGATGCACTTCAGCATAACATCCAGGGTACCCAGATGATCTACAGGAAAAGCATTATTAAAGTTGCAAACAGAAACTATCCAAGTTTAATTTTTTAAATAATTTGAAATATTAATAGATGTACTGTATATGTATTTATTTACTGAACTGTCCATACATATGAAAAAAACTGTAGAATGTTTATGATTATAAATATTTCTTCCATTTAAAAATTCAGAAGAAAAAAAATTTTCTTAATCACTAATTATGGCATAAAATACAACCCAAATTCAAAAAACTTAGGACACCAAGTAAATTTTTCTTAGAGCAGTTTTAATACAGCAAATACAAAAAATGTAATAAAGATTTCCTGCAATCTATATTTCCATGTGATAAACAGACTTTGCTTCAATAAAAAAAATGGTTTCTCTGTGGTATCTATAAAAAATTAGAAAAAAATAAACATCCAAGGCACAATAAATCAAAAATGACGGGACAGTCTTATTATCATTCAAAATAGATGGGGGAAAAATTCATTTAATAACTTGTAGCATCACCTTTAGCCTTAATTACCTGTTTACAATGATGTAGTAATGACGAACTGAGATCTGAACATTTCTGTTGTTCGAATTTGTCCCACAGATCTTGCAAGTCTGTCTTTGATTGTGGACGTTGCTTACAGAGCCCCGACTTCAGACATCTCCAAACATTCTCAACAAGTAAAGATTTTTCTATCGAAAAATGGAAGGAAAAATTCTGCAACCTGGGTTCGAACCAGGAACCTCTGCTGTCATGGCTGACGCCTCTACCAGTTGGGCTATCGCAGACACCTTGAGATAGCTTGGCTGTCTGGTTGTGTGCGATAGCCCAACTGGTAGAGGCGTCGGCCATGACAGCAGAGGTTCCTGGTTCGAACTCAGGTCGCAGAATTTTTCCTTCCATTTTTCGATAGAAAAAGCTTTACCTGATGCTTGGTAGGCTTATCTCCAGTTATAATATCATTTATTATTTAATTCTCAACAAGGTTTAAGTCAGGGCTATTGGAGAACCACCCCATTACAGAAATACGTTTCAAAGCAAACCAGTTCACTGTAGCCTTCAATGTGTGGCAAGATGCACCATCCTGCTGAAACTTGAAATCTGATGACAATGAGATAATATACTGACTAAAGGGATCATGGACTGCTTCAACAGATTTTGGAACTTTGCTGAATTGAGGGTGCCATCAAATGTAACTATCCATGTCCTTTAACTGTCATGCACCCCTTGACCATCAGAGATGCAGTGAATTTTGAGGATCTTTTAAATCAGCTTGAATAATGAGCTTCATCCTTTTTTCAGATCACTATTTTGGGTTGGTCTCTAACAGCCAGCTCACCTTGCCTTATTAGAGAACATGACTTTCGCCACTCTGACAGAGACCAATTCTGATGCTGTTTTATCCGTAACCATCTTGCCTTCTTCTGGCAAGTAGTTAAGAAAAGTTTTTCTATCCCCTGGTCTGTGCACGGCTATTGTTCTCTAGGTTAAATTTTGGTCCGTAGACAATATTGTCTGCCAGATGGCGATAGCTGCGACTCTTCAGTAGGCTCTTAAGTAATTTTCCTTTACATAACGTGTAAGGATTGAAATTAAACGAAATAAATTTAAAGTAATATACGTTTGATGAGTTCACAAATTTTACTAAATATGTAAAAAATGGTTGAAATTTGAAATGTCGTCCAGTTATTAGAAGAAAGGCCGATTTTCATTTGTAGATCTTCAATTCATATAATAACTTGTCAACATCTCACATTTCTTCTTCTTTTCAGCCTAAACGAATTTAATCGTGTGACTGATAAGTGGATAAAGAAAGTAAGCTTTTATTAATAACGAAAAAATACAAATGTCCATCCCCTAGGTGGGACTCGACCAAGCGACTCAGAAGTCAGCATACTAGCCTCTTCGCCACCTAAGCAACCTACATTTCATATTTCAACCACTTGGTGAATTCTTAAACAGATGCATTTTTTAAAGTTTATTTTATTTACTTTCCATCATTATAAATTATGTAAAGGAGTATTTACCTCAATAAAACCTCAAAAAATAAAATGTAAATAAAAATTAATTGATAATAAATTTAATCAATGCTACAAAACTCTAATAATGTTATTACCATTAAACAAATAATTATTTAAAAAATTTAAAATTTTTATCAATTTAATGTTAATATATTTATAGTTACTGAATTATACTAATGTTTCTAAAAAATATTAATGTGTTTAAGGAAGAAAAAATAATTTTTTCCATGGTTCCTGTAGGGTAAAACTGTGCTATTCCTCGGTAAGAGTCGTTTTTAATGCCATCTATAGTGTGTCCTTGACAATAGCCCAACTGAATAGGACCTGTGCACAGACCAGGGGATAGAAAGACCATGGCATAACCAAGCTCTGTTGCTGGAGTTGATACTTTTCAACCATGCTTGTGATATCTCAAGTAGAGATTTCCGTCTACTATTATCAATAACTAGCTTATATCCCCAGCATTGCGCATTCGATGAAATTTTGCAATATCTGAATGCCAATGTACAGTAAAAATGTACACGTGAAAAAGCTTAGAATTAATACAGTAAAAATTCATAATGAAATACTGAAAAGAATTCTTCTAAAATGCTCTCAATGCTTTCTCTAACTATGGCCCTCTAGCAATTCTACCTGGCATCGATCGTCTTGGATGTTGTTTATTGCTGAGTGAGTTTTACGTAGTGCCAGAGAAAAGATGTGTAGAATAATGTACAGTCTGTCCCAAAAAGATAACTGGTGTAGCTTCTTTTGAAAATAGCAAAGAAAATATCAACAGAATCACATTTTAATTTACGGATGGTTTAACAATCTTAAAATAAAGTAATTTATTATGTTTTGAAGAAGATTCCATTTTCTGGAAAAAGGAAATAAAAATAAAACTAAAAACAGACTGTCCCAAAATGATAGCTGGTTAAACAAAAAGTGCAGTAAAAAAATTTTAATATTTAATCTTTCCTCCTTTGACTTTGATAAGTTGAATGCGGCGATTGTGCATTGATTCTAGCAATTTATGATTAACATCAATTGGTATTTTTTCCCATACATCAATTATTGCATTTTTGAGAGATGCTGTACAACTGTACTGCCTGCCATCTTTATAAACCTCTCCAACCATAATTCCCCAAACATTTTCGATCGGGTTGAGATCTGGAGATAGAGCAGGCCATGCCATAACGTCCAATTTGTTTAATGCTAACCATTTTCTATTAGCATTTGCAACATAATAGGAGGCGTTATCTTGCTGGAACACCAGTGTTTCACCTGATAAGTGATTCAGTACAGGTAGAGAGCATCTACAGCACCTTTCTGTAACTTTCAGCATTCATTTGTACGCCTACAACTATGAGCTCAGTTGTGCCCAGTCGGCCAAATGCCTCCCATTTCATCACGGAACCACCACCTTGTTGCCTTTTTTTTTGAAGAAGTGTCGTTCATGGCAAATGTCATGCCAATAACTGTGAAATCCGTCAGGACTGTCTAAATTCCACTTCTTTTCATCAGAAAAGATAACGTTGAACCATTTGTGCGTCCAGGATACGTGATCTACGGGAAATTTTTCTCTTGCTTGCAAGTGGTGCATTTTCCACGCAGGTTGCATTTGACCTGTTTAATACAGTATATGTAGGAAACAACGTATTTATAAACAACATTCACCCATTACATATAATATTGTATACTATTGTATATGCTATACCTTTAGTGCACTCAACATTGGGCATTGATTTTAGCGTTCTCCAAACTGTCATTCTTGAAGGTTGCGATGGCACAGAAGCAGCTAATTTTCTTACAGATGTTGCGTTTTTAATCATTTCACGCATCAGAACCCTTTTATCTCATCCAGTAAGGGGAGGAGGTCTTCCAGTTGTCTTCTTTTGCTCATAGTCAATTGGATTTTTCAAGTAATTATAAATAACTTTTTCAGAATGTTGTTACTGTACTGCAATTTCTTTTACAGAGGCATGTCTTTGCCGAAGACCATAAATTTCCCCTGTCTTGTATTCAATAACATTTTACCATAATCCATAATTAAAGTAGTAATGATAAATCATTCTTCCGCTGAAATCATTTTATGGAAATTCATATTCTCTCCCACTGGCTATCATTTTGGGAAATGGAATCTTCTTCAAAACATAATATATTACTTTATTTCCAGATTGTTAAACCATTCGTAAAATAAAATGTGACTATGTTGATATTTTCTTTGCTATTTTCAAAAAAAGCTAAACCTGCTATCTTTTTGGGACAGACTGTATGTGGTTTCCGAAGTGGAAGGAAATGGAATGAAAGTGAAACAATAGTTTGATCTGACGCTTCCTCAGCCCTGGCTATGGTTTACTTCTATTTCGATCGTAACATACTTGTATTTGGGAGAGCTTGTGGCAATATATAGGCTTTGTTTCACCATTATCGGTGCATGTGAACAGAAGATATGAGAATTTGACATTTTAATAGAAAATGCGATTAAAAAAAAAAATAAAATAATAATATACTATCATTACCACAAATGGACTTACAAGGGAAGTGCAAGACGTCTTATCAATGTTGTACAGTGACCAAATTTGGCATACAGTTAGCAATCAGAGTATAGTATGAATACCAATTTACAGGTGCCCCATCAAGTAATATTCGAGATAAATACATGTAAACTTTTAGAGCACTAGTCTAACAAAGATTTATTGGCAACTAGCTGGTATACCTGGCCTTGCTCGGGCTCTTTTTTGATGAAATTTTGCAATATCTGTATCTGCCACTGTACAGGAAAAATGAACATATGAAAAAAGCTTGAATTAACATAGTAAAAATTCATATTGGAGAATCGAAAAGAATTCTTTTAAAATGCTCACAATGGATGGCCTCTCCAACTATCGGCCTTCAACAGTTCTACTCTACTTAGCTCATTTTGGAATGTTCTATATAGGTGAGTGAGTTTGCCGCAGTCTTTTTCGGTATATTCACATTCAGAAATTGAAAAATTTCATCAAAAAAGACCCCGACCAATGCCGGATATCTCAGCTAGTTCATAATAAATCGAAAAATAGTCATAGATACTTTAAATAAATTTTAAATCAAAGAACAAAATCCATATTTTATGACCAATGTAAAAACTAAGCTTTCAACATGCGAGTTTTTACGTTATGAAAACAAAAATAAAATAAAAAATTCCAGTAGAAATAACAAATTTCGGAAACCAAAAAATACCGGAAAATTTGATCCAGATAATCAAGAAATAAATTAAGCAGAGAATTGATTTTGTTAGTTGCTACCACCATACCAAATTTCATTAAACTAGACCTATTTTTACTTGCAAAATACTGGAAAAACTGCGAGAAATCGCATATTTTTACGGAGGGCCGTAGGGGGGCAAAGGGGTAAAATATGAAAAAAAAAAAAATAGAAATTAGTTCTTTGTAAATTATGTGAACTATTCTTGGTCCAAATATCTAAGTTGTATGTGAATTTGCCAGAGAGTGGGATTGACCGGACGCGAACGTCAAAATTAGGCCTATTTTGGGATTTTTTTTTTTATTCCTGCCTCCCTTAAAATCAATTTACAAAAACCAACGAATACTCCCTTTTTATATATGTCTTTTACATCTTCATGCGCAATATTGAAGCTCTCTGCATTTCCGCATTGGAGTTAGGCAGGAAAAACACAAATCAGGGAGCCAATCTCTGGACCCCCTAGGCTCCCTTCACCAAGCGAAAATCGAAAAAACCAGAAATATATTTTGGATATATCCCTGAGAAGCTTCCCTCCGAGTTTCTATGCTTTATCCTTATTCCCCGTGAAGTTCCATTAAAATATTAGAAAATCTTGTGAAACGCCCCCGAAAATTGTTTTTTTTCAGTTTTCGAAACCTTAAAAATATCGAAAATTGGGGGAATTACTTTTTTGGCATGGTGGCTAGAAACCTTCCTGCAAAAATTCGAAGATCTGCGTTCATTGGGGGTGGAGCTAGAAGACCGAACATGCAACTCATTTCTGCACCCCTGGGAGGGTAGGGGGTCTGAATTTAGAAAAACCCCGTCTTAGCACGGCCCTACACTGTCTGTCCTATGACCCCACCGAGTTTCGAGTCGGTGGCCCCAGTAGATTTTGCTGTGCGATGATGAGTCAGTCAGTGGATGTCCTCTTTTATATATATAGATGACAAAAAAGGTTGAGAAAAAACAATTAAATGAAATTTACTGGTTACAACAGTTGTGAAGATTAGAAACAGAGTGAGAAAAGCAGCATGTAAAGCAGCAATTGGCACACCTCATAAATGATAAGTCTGAGCAAGTTTGATATAGATCAATAATTGTGGAATCAAAACTTCTGTTCCTGTTGTTGGCGGCAGCTGCATCTGTGCATGTGTATTCAAGCTTTAGTGTAGCCCATGCCTACACAGTTTGAGCGACATCTGCTGATGACAGGCCTTGCACTTCCCTTGTTAGTCTAAACTTGCCAATAATCACTACAGAATAAGAATTCATAAAAATTGACCTTTATAAAATCGTTTGTTCATCTAAAAATTTAATAATTCCAAAATTCCACCCGAATGAAGTCACAGGCACACCTAGCCTAAATAATTTCTTGGCTATTTGGCCAATAGTTTTTATTTAACACTCCTGCTCCAATCCTCCAAGCGCTAATGCAATTACATCAATCTGGTTGTCAGCGACTTGGTCAAAAAATCGCACCATTTCGAAAACGGCACTGAAGTTTTGTCTTTTGTTGCATGGCTGACTCCTCTTCACCAGGTGTTCGACAGGCAGCCTCAATTACTTCCATGGAGCTTGCTTTTACTCTTCTTGGGTTATTCACTACTTGGTAAACTGTTGTTGTTATTCGCACTCTGCTTTCAATGTCTTGAAGCAAAACTTGGGCATTAATCACTTGGTGTGGCCTAAGAGTTACTGTTTCTTCTATAGACACACTTGTATCGTTGACAACCACCTAGGAACTTCAATGACTACTGGGTCACTCACCACTTGCTCAGGTCCAGCAGTGTACTAGCAAAACCAATTTAGTGCCGAGCAAAGGGGATTGCTTTCTCTGCCACCTTTCCACTGTTTCTCAATCGCCTATCAACTCTCCATTCTCCAGTTACTGCTCATTTTTAAAGATTTTCAAGAAAATGTTAAGTTTTAATAACTATCAATTCTAAGAAAAGCCTGAACGACAGGAATTCTTTATATTTTTACAAATTCCAATGGCTACTTACTGATTCTCAGAAGAGGAAGAACCATTACACACAAGTTGAATTTACGAGGCATGTCCGGAAATTAACTACCATTTTGTAATAAAAGCAAAACTACTATATATATTTTCAAAATTTTTTCTTTACCAGATTCAGTGTACCTTAAACTATTTTTCCACATAGTTTCCAAGTTTATTTAAGTACTTGCTAACAAAAGATATGTTTAGTTGGGAACAACTTGACCAACCACCTAACAGTCGCGTCCAGTGGTACCACCTGTTCCGGGAACCTGCATTTCAGCGACGATGAACAAGTGAAAACTGCATGAGTTTCTTCATTGGCAGCAGCTTCTACGAACTGATCATGCGGAAGTACATTGAGCGCTATGACAAGCGGTTAAATAAATTTGGAAACTATGTGGAAAAATAGTTTAAGGTACATAGAATCTGGTAGAAAAAAATTTTGAAAATATATATACAGTGAAACCTCTCAATAGCAGACACCTCTGGGGAAAGAAAATCTGTCTGTTATTAAGAGGTGTCCGCTATTGAGAAGAGTTGCAATACATGAACATAGATACGCATGCAATTCTGTCGAGGAATTAAAAAGTGTCCGTAATTAAGGGTGTTCGTTAAGAGTGTGCTTTACTGCAATGCAAATGTATTAGAAACTTCAGCTAACCCGGTCAGCTAAACCTGACATTGAGTGACTCTTTCTCGCCCATTTTCTCAAAATCTTTCAAGGGGAAAGGTATTATTAAAAATTGTTTTTAGACTAATGTGGTGTTGCTCTACAGGGTAGCAATTGGAAAATTTTCTCTATCTTTAATAGTTTTCGAGTTAGCAAATGGATGACCTTAAATTTGGGGGTCAAAGTCAAATTTGAGTGCGGCAATAAATTCCCCACCCCATTATTACCTATAAACAACACTCATGAGATTTCTTTGAGATATCTGCCATGTTACCAGACTTTTTGAACACCTTGTATATTGTTGGCACATGCATAGTGTTGGCGAGATGCCTCCAACAAGTATGCGCTCCACCATTTTGAATATCCATTATCATCAATAATTATTTTTTCGAAATCTCATGAAGTGTGCAAAATTTCACCAAGATCAGAATAAAACTGTAGATTTGTATAAGAAACAAACACACAAAAAAATGTTCTTCTTTATATGTATAGATCATCTTCAGTATAACATATGTATTTCTGCAGCAATCATTCGCAGTGACTTGCCTTCAGCATGTTTTGTTTTTTTAAAAATTTTTCTCCCTCCGCAATGTTCACAGCTTTTCCCTGGGCTATGGTTGCATCAATAAGTGTGTGGGATTTTTTTTTGAAACAATTCTACCCTTACCATTTTTTCAAGGGTAAATACATATTATTCACAATGTTGATTGCATACTTATAAAAAATTTGAATACTTATAAAAATTCCAACAGTAAAAAGAAATAACTTAGTGGCATCCCAGGTATTTTGAGTGTAAAATGTGTTCTCACAGATTTTTGATTTGCAATTTGCATGAAATAACTTTTTAATACCGCATTTATCTGATTATAAGAAAAGGTTTTTTCCCAAAATTATAGAACAAAAAAAAGGGGAGGGGTCGTCTCAGATCTTTAGCTTCCAGAAGTGATGCAGTTGGCTTCACTGTATAAGCCAAGCTAAATTGATGACTGATTGGATTAAAAATGTCTGGTGTAAAAACGACCAATATCTTTACTACAAAGAAGAGGAATGCTCATTTTGGATCCCATGAGAGAGCATTTAAATGAAAAAGTAAAACATAATGTTAAGAATGCTAATTGTGAACTTGTAATTATACCAGGAAGTATGACATGTCAACATCAAGTTTAAGATGTTGTGGTAAACAAACATTTTAAAGATCATCTGAGGAAGAATATACAGACTGATTGATAACAAATAATCACCCTCTTATCCAACAGGAAAAATATAAAAACCTTCTTTAAGTCTGTTGGGGACATGGATCAATCTGCATAGGATGTCATTTCTAAAGAGAGCCTCATTAGGGATTTTTAAAAGTACTGCATTCCAAATGCATTAAATAGAGAAAATGGATGACATCAAGTGGGAAGAAAACCTTAATGATGATGAAATCTAAAATTATTTTATGTTATCAGAAGAAAATGTTATTATTACTTTGAACTGTTTTAAATATTACCGATATAAAAGTGCAATTGTTCATTTTTAAAAACAACTAGGTGCAATTGGTTTATTAATATACAAGGTGTTCACAAAGTCCAGATTCGATTTGCAAAGGCTGTAGTGCATGAACCATATACATTAGATGAATGGCCCTCTCACCTTTCAAAACAGGACATTGTCAAGCTTTTTTGGCTGCCAGTAGAGGTCTCTAGGGCACCTTGGGAGAGAACACTGAGTTCGGTTAGTTTTGGTCACAATGGGGACCCAACAACAGAAGGCTTCTGTGTTCTCAGTTTTGCTGAGTGCAAATGTGTTGTTACCATTCGAGATTTTCGAAGAATTTATAGGATTGATGCTCCTACTGCCAAAAACATTTGAAGGTGGTACAGAATGTTCGAATGTGGTACAGAATGTTTAAGTGTGAAGAAACGTGAAGTCGGCCCCAGATGTTGGATGCAAATGTTGTTGATGCAAACATTCAACAAACTTTCCCTTGATGCAAACATTCAACACATTGAATATTTTTAACAAAACTTGATTATATTTAAAGTATTTTGCCATTTACTGCACCTCTGTACAACTATTTTACAAATAAATCATTTTTTGAAATCTGATCTGGACTTTGTGAACACCCTGTACACGAGGTTGTCTAATAATTGGGTAAATACAATAGATTTTCTGTAATTGGAACAAATAAATGTGTTCGAATTCATTTTTCCTGCTGTCCCAACCATTTTGAATTTGGGTTGTAATATCCTAACTTACCTAAAAGCTTTAATATTTTGGTAGTTACTGAGATCACCAGGATTGATAACTTTCTTCAAAGATTCAACGATATCTTTATATTTTGAAATTTCAGCAAATAAGTTACTATGTCTGCTGTGAAACTTTTGGGCTAATTAGAAGTGGAAGATAAATGCATTGCTAAACATCAAATTTCTTAAGTTGCCAAGAAATACTTAAAATGACTAATAGTAAGTAATAAACTTAAAAATTTTCAATTCAATATTAATAGTTTTCTAAATATTTAAGCAAAAAAAAATCTTTACTGGATTTCAAAATTAATTATAATTTTATGAGTTGTCTAAGCATTTATTAGTGGTTGAAATGAAACAATATTCAGGCAGGATATGAAGAAGGAAAAAAAATACATTATTGATCAGGCAATCCATATAACTAGCAGGACGGCATGCAATTCTATCTATGTGAAGGATTGCACAGAAAAGAAACTAGAATTTTAAATTAGATTAAAACTTATCTTGTTCACACTATCATTATGGATTATGATCAATTTGCTGAGCATATATGTTCTGAACAGGAAAGTGATTAAGTAAAACATGATCATCATGTTTGGAACACATGTAATTTAACACATTACCATAACCTGATCAAATCTTTACACACGATCACGATCAATCAAAGCTAATGTGCTCGCCCTTGCTTTTCAGAATGGCAGAAAAAAATACCACTTTGATATATACAGCCGAAACCCATTAATACGAACTCAGTTAATACGAAAACCTGGTTAATACGAAAAATTTTGCTGGCCCATCCCCGTGAATGATATTTAGATGTAAATTCATCCTCTTAATACGAATGATTTTTAATTAAAGTCCTGTTAATACGAATGGAAATTTCGGAAATTTAGTGAGAAACTAGTAATCAGAATAAAAATTCTAATAAGTTTTCGAAGTATGCAATTTCTAAAATAAAAATTAAATGTTTTCTGTTATCTATTACCACTGACTTCTAAAGAATCGCATGTTCTTTCGAGCGTGACGAACACCACTAATCACGTGGTGTTCACTAACACGAATCTGGTTTTAGACACCATTGTCAATGTGGTGTTCACTAACACGAATCTGCCGTTTCTGTATGAGAGCGTACTTGTTTCAAAAGAAATTGAATCACGTGGCAATTTTAAACAGGAATCAATCGGTCTTCTTCGATACAGACTACACGGCAGCAGACTACACAGACTACACTACGTACTGCTACACAGCTGCTACACCATGTCTGATGTAAGGAAAAAGAAATGAAAGGATCTTTCACTAGAAGTGAAATTAAAAATTGTAGATGCTGTTGAAAAACCAAATGCAAAAAACGGCCAGATTGCTAAAGAATTTGAAATTCCTCCGTCAACTTTATCAACGCTAATAAAAAACACTGAAAAAAATAAGACAGCAAGCAGAGACAAGTGGGACACTTAAAAGGAAACGGATGCGAACAGCAACACATGAGGAAATGGAAGAGGCATTGCTGAAATGGTTTCAACAAGTAAGTTTACTTTTTTCTACAACGTTTTTTACTTTTTTGCTGAAAGTTATCAGAGTTGATGGATAATACGAATTCTGGATAATACGAAAAAAATGTGTGGTCCCGACGATTTCGTATTAACGGGTTTTGACTGTATTTAAGAAATAAATGAATTAATTTCACCTCATGCCATGAATAGTTATTGTAGAAGGAACTCATATTGTTCAAGGACATTGATAATCGCAAAACAAGAAAGACACAAAATTTTTTAATTATCAGAGAAAGACTCGAGTAAGCAATACCACCTAGGCTGGCCTATCGGTAAAGGGCATATCGCTAAAATGAGACCATCTTCATCTGGTGGCAAAAATTGTAACCCTGGTCAGGATCGGAATTTTATAGCATGAACACCTGGATTTGTTAATAAGGCTTTGAACACATTTCCCCCTGGAATGTGCATAAGATGATCATGATCAAGAATTGTAGTGTGAACAGGATATTGGAGCGGTATCACTAATCAGTTTGAAGTTCAAGGTGAAGAAGGTTATTTACCAAAAACATGGTGGTGCACTAGTTCCATTCAGTCCAGTGATAGGTAACCATTTAGTAATAGCCTAATGATGGATCACTCTGGGAAAATAACCGCCAGCTAAACCATCTGATCATGAACACTACAGTTTTTGGGTTTTTTTTTTATGTTACTGGGGACATTTAAAGTCCACTATTAAAGCATGCAAGCAAATAAGAACACACCAGTATGTCAGAGAAAAACAGGCTCAGAGAAAAGCTTGCAAGATGAAAATTATTAGGATGAAAATTTCACTGCGCTTTACAAAAATTTGTTGAGATGAATAATTGATCCAAATATATCAGCATTCTCCCCAAGATCTTTGAAGAGCCAGCTAATTAAATGTAAAAATTTATGAATTTGTCTATTCATTCTTTTGTCTGCCAAGCTATTTCTTCATTCCAACCTGTTAATAAACTTCTGAAGAGAACGTCACAGAATAAATATGATTAAAGACCTGTCTAATATGTCTGACCAATTGTGCTCAGCATTTTTAAAAAGTCACCCATCACACTAATAAATCATCCAGCTTGATCAAGTGGAATCAAAGTGGTGCACTAAATCAAGCCATTCGGATCTTAGGCTGTGTGTAGGACAATTAAAGTTTTTCTGACAGCAATGACACCTATACTATGTGCAACGAAAGTTTGAATGAGTGTGTCCAATTAAAATTTCCGATTTCCACTTGTTAGACATTCTTTTAAAGTAAAATTAACAATGTCTAACAATTGAAATTAGTTAGAGACACCCGTTCAAAAAATAGTCGACAGTCTCCCAGCTGTTACCTCAGGGCAATGCCATCGAGAAGCCCCACTAGTGCACTTGCTATGTTCTTGGGTAAACAGTCAGGGGCATCACATGTCATTACCCTGAAGGCATTCACGAATGTTGGACGGCAGGACAGAGAATTGGATACGCAGATCGGTGTCAAATGTGAACAGTCGCAATATGTGGTAAAGAATGAGAGCTGGGAAACAAAGCCAAGTTCTCTGTTTTCAAATCTATCCTTGTCTCCATTCTCACCTATGGTAACAAGTCACCAAAAGAGTGCTATCACGAGTGCAAGCGGCCGAAATGAGATTCCTGAGAGATGTTACAGGAGTTATCTAACTGCATAAAGTGCACAGCAGCACAATAGAGGAGTGTTTAGGTGTTGAACCGCTACTTCTTCACATTGAGAGGTCTCACAAGGAGACTTCAAGTCCAATCAGACTCACCGATTTTGATAAAAAAAAAAAATTCTACATGTAGCTTTCACCAAATTAAACACCCATGAAAAGCCATTTGACACACTTCTCAAAATTTTCCAAGGAAAATTTCATAAAGTTTGTTGGTATTATTGAGTATACTTTATAAATGCCCGAACTGTAACAGATTTTTATCATGTTCACATGGTCTAGTGGTAAAATGCTAGAATTCTGTTCAAATCTAGTCTTCATAAAAAAAAAATTGTGTAACATGTGTAATTCATTTGCTAAATATATTTCCAATTTTCCAATTCGCTACCATCATTTTTTTTTTTATAAAATGCATATATGAATTATTATAATTAATGATCCACAGTGATAAATGAGGTTTATTTATCCACATCTAAATATTTTTATTAATTTTGTAACTTCTGATATGACATTTAACTCACACAAAGATTAAATAAGTATTGCACCATATAATTACTATTAAATATAATGCATCATTTTGGTATCTATAGTTTATCAATCACCCTTCATTACATTTTTAACTAGCACGTTAGCCACCAAATTACAATTTCCAATTTCTAAGAGCAGAAGAAATTATGAACGAAATTAACCTTTGTCTTTACCTACACATGAATTATAATTTCTTTTGTGTTTTTTTTTTAAAAAGGAGATAAATATAACTTGTAAAAACCTTTCAATTTATGTAAAACTAACCTTAGCAAATCGGAAAATTTAGATTATGTTTAATTATAATAATTCATATATGCATTTTATGAAGAAAAAAAAATGATGGTAGCAAATTGGAAATCGGAAATTTTTTTTTTTTGTAGTAAATGAATTACACATTCCCATACATGTTAAAAAAATTTACAAAGAGAAAAAAAATTTATCAAAGACGGGATTTGAACCCATACCTGCAAAATAGAATTATAGCGTTCTACCACTAAGGCACCTGAAAACAATAAAAATCTAGGCTACAATTTGGGCATTTTTAGAGTGTAGTCAATTATAACAAACTTTATAAAATTTTTCCTCGGAAAATTTAGAGAAGTGTGTCAAATGGCTTTGCATGGGTGTTTAATTAATAGAATTTTGAGTATGTATTCACGATATAGCAATAAGAACTTACCTGGAGTCTTTTGGCCATTTAAAACTAATTCAATGTATAATTGAACAAACATAGGAAAAAGAATGTGAGTTAATTCAGTTTTAAATGGTTCCACTGCTTCTGTGATGAATAACTTTAGCCTAAATAATGTTTTATAAAAGCAGAATGAAAAGAAGTAAATGAAATGAAAAATAAAACCCTGGAGAATAAAAATCTATAAAATAAAATCTTCTTGCAAAAGATTGACATTACTTTGTATAATGCTGATCTATTGCAGTTGCATCTCCACTAATACTACTGAAATTAATAGCATTGCCAATACTTGATTCATTCATAATTAGTCCCCTGATGGCCATTTCTTGGGTTGTTTGATGTAACTTCAATTCATTTTTTTTGTATGTATCATTATCCTGCAGAAAAATAGAAACATGTAAAAACTTGAATAAGTACATAAATTTTAACAGCATTTCATTCTAACCAATTACAACGTAATCATTTTGCTTCATCAACTACTAAAATGGAATAATTTTGCATTGTTTAATTAGATTTATATAAAATGTAAATGTTTTTTGTGTATTAAGGTCTAGGATCAGTACAAAAATATTATATGATTAAGAACATACTTGACAACTGCATCCTGGTCTGAGAATGTGACAGAGTATCAAGTTTCGTTTAAGAAATAAAGAATCAACAAGAGAAATGCATGACACGCAATATCTCGGGTTAATAAAATAATAAAAAAAAAACAATGCTGACTTGGCAAACTATAAAAAATTTGAAACTCACTATTAAGGGTCTATAATAGCACAAATTTCATTCATTCCAATGAGATTCAGGCTGAGTGAGCTGTAGCTCCACCCTGTTGGTAATAACTTTGTCTACATTCAATATTATCCAACTGTTCTACATATTGTTTGAATGTATTGTAATAACGTTCCACATTCCAACTAGATCTGGTGAGCAAAGACAAAAAGCAAAACAGCAGAGGAAGTTGATCTTGATAACATTGATCCCGCGAGCATCACCAAAATTTTAGAAAATTACTCCAAGACACCATCCAATGAAGAACTAACGTTTCTCCTCAACAATACAGCTTTTTTTTTTTCCACATTGCTTTAATAATTTTTCTCAAACATTTAATATTTTTCATGAACATTTATGTCTGCGTGATCACTCTAAAAATGTACATCAGCTTTGGCTCTGCACTGCAATTGTGAGAGAGCCATAGAAGATAGCGATGACTCTTTAGCTTCGTTTTCACGGATTTCATTTGTTATTTTAAAATGTTTATTTTTTTTTTAAAGAAATATTCTATGTTAATATTAGTTTAGTGTCGTTTGTTTAGTATTATTTAGCGATGATTAGCCCATTCATGATACCAGCACCAGAAGCAGAGGAATACAAGACCTATTTAAGTAACCGCCACCTAAACCAGTGGAGATTTTGTAATTCTTCATGTATTCCAACTTATTTTTGAAATATCCTATTGTTTAAATATTTATTGTTCCTTCATAACCTACTGTTAAAGCAATCTTATACAAGCAATCTGTAGTCGAAACGAAGTGTGTGTCTACTGGTTTGACGATAACTAGCACATGCTCCAAGTCAGCATCAGCAATACGATATAATGCACACACAAGCACCAATAATGCGATCATAAGACGCTTGTGTTCCAAGCCAACATCAATGCTAATCCAGTGCTACATCTAGATGGGAAGAGAAGGGTGTGGCAGCTTACCCTTTGTCAGCTTCCCTGTCCTTTTTTTATTTAAAGTATCCATTATAATGTATCCTTATATCCCCGATTTGCCCTGTATTCTGATCAAATGTGCCCTACTTTCTGAACACATGACCCTAATAATTATTCACTTCTCTGTCCTGCCATTTTGCTAGATGGAACCCTGTAATCCTTCCCACAATAAATATAACATATCCCTTAAATAATCTCAATATTTTTCATTTTTTATTATGCCTGATGATGGACTCTGGCCAAAACTTATCGAATAAATGACTTCATATCAAATATTACTTATAAGTCCATCATTTAAAACCATTTATAATACAAGACCCACCACTTTATCAAACGACATGTCTTCTGAAGACTACCTGCAATTTGAAAACTCTTATACCGGTGAATAAAATGTCCCAGAACGGTCTAATATCTTGAAAAATACAAGCCTTGTCAAAAAAGAAAAAATACGTGTCAAATATTTTTTTGAAAGCTATTTAATGGTGCAAAAATTAGCCCCCTGCACCCCTCGTAGGGGGTAGGATAGGAGGCAACTTTGAAATTTCAAATGGGAACCCCCAATTTCTTTTTCAGATTCAGAATCTACATAAAAAGTACACAAAATTTACCCGAAATTTTAAAAAAATCTTTTGTAGATGGCACTGTAAGTGCAAAAAACTCAAACTAGTGCGAATATATCGAGAAGTCCATTTCAAATCAAAAAGACATCCAATATTTTTTGAAAGCTACAGTATTTAGTAGTGCTAAAATTAGCCCTCACCACGTTTTCAAGGGTGGGCAGGGGCAACTTTGAAATTTTAAATAGAATAGAACTTTTTATTGTTGATTCAGATTTCAAGTTTCTTATCATTGTTTTTTTTACAATAGATGGTGCTGTAATCACAAGAAAATAAAGTAATTCGAATGTCTCTGGAAAAAATACTTGTCCATTACTCTGAGTACTGCACTCAAATAATTAGTCTCCGGATAAAAAGGAAAAAAAAATATTTTAGCGGAACCCAGGAATAACGATGTAGTTTTCTATTAAATTTGAGGTGATTTTTTCAAGTGAGTCTTCTCGCCTCTCACTAATGGGGTACTTTTTTTTTTTTTTAGACTTCCCTCGCCTCTCACTGAACAATCACCCAAACACTTTCTGACGTAAGGTGTTCAAAGTTCAATGATTTTTACTTTGTAGTTCTGTTTGTACAAGTCAAAACCAAAATGAGGACGATTTTGGTCACTTTCCTCTACTAATATACATTGGATTTACATTACAAGAATAATTTACGATGAAAAGGCGCTTTAAGAAAAGGTTCCTAGGGTGATGACCTTTTTTGCACTTATAGCGCCATCTAGAAAATATTTTTAAAAATTTTTGGGTAAAATTAATGTAATTTTTTCCATAGAATCTGAATTTACAAAATAATTGGGAGTTCCCATTTGAAATTTCAAAGTTGCTACCACCCACCCCCTAGGAGGAGTGCAGGGGGGTCTTTTTGGCACTATTAAATAGCATTCAAAAAATATGGCACATATTTTTTCTTTATTTGACAAGACGTGTATTTTTCAAGTTATTAGATCGTTCCGGAACTTTTTATTCATCTAACATATCCCTTATAATCTATTTATATTTTGCTCAGTGTAGTCTCAAGTTAGAGCACAACAAGCATATCTGTTGCAAGACAACAATACAATCATAATAGCACTGAATTTATCTAAATTTAAAAGTCAAGCATTGATTTGTTAGACTACACATCAGTAAGAGTGTAACTCTAAGCAGTGATATAAACTTTTGCTGTCTTTGGTTAAACGAATCCAAAAGCAGGTCCATAAAAAACTGAGTCCAAAAGATGCTCATTATCATTTTAAAATGGCACAAAGAAATGCAGTTATGAGACGGTATGCTCAAGGTATAGAAGAGTATAACTTAAGGGAAAAACAGGAGTTTTCAAATTGTGGGTAGTCTAAAATGACATGATACAGTTGCGGGTCTTGTATTACAGATTATAATTTATGATAAATGCACAACAAGCAAATCTGTTGCAAGCACAACAAAAGTGGACTTGTAAATAATACTTGATATGAAGTCGTTATTAGACACGTTTTGAAGACTTCAGTTTTAAATCACATTCATGAAGATGTCTTGAAAAGCGCAAAACATGTTCAATTTGCCCAAGGAGGGAAGAAGAATGATGAAAATAACTGTCATTTATGTAAAAAGCCTGTTTGTCTCCATGTGTAAAGAGAAAGCATATTCGATGTGTAAATGCTCCAATTTTTCCCATGATTAGACTTCTTAAATTATTTTTTATGTTTTATTTTTTTTAGGTATTTTATACATATGGCGTTTAAATAGTGCTTTGTAAAACTAGTCTTATATTTGTTTTTATTTGTATTAATTAGGAGAATACGCATTTTGCTTGCTCTTTTGTAATACTCTGAAATAACCACGAGGGGTCACTTAAAAAGTCATGGCAGCCGCGACCCAGATTTTTTGATATGCAGCAACATGTTGGTGTAGATGTTCAAGGACGCAAGAGGAAGAGATGCGTGAAAGACAATTGGTTTTCAATCATTGCCAAGTATGAATGCAAGTCAGCTAGAACAATGTGCCTACATAAAAATAGCAGTGCTTTGCGGTCAAAATGCGAGGGGATGTCACACATAACTTGTAGAAGCTATTGTAGATCAAGTTCTCTATACAGAATTGTTTCAAGATGGGTAGCAGCTTTCCAACATGGACAAGTAGCAAATACAGACATGCCTCATACAGGAAGCTACGACTGTTCATACCGAAATTGCTTGTGCCATGGTCGCACAATGCTTAGAGAACGACAAACGATGGTCTCTATAGGAATTGGCAACAGTCAATCCGAAATTTTGACTCACTGATGAAGGAAATTTGGTTTCCGAAATGTACATATGAGTCAATAAAAATTATCATGTGGATTAGTGTTTTCAGTGTTCCTTTAATTAGTATACTGGTGTCCACAGTTTCTGGCTTTTGTTGTTTAAACCGAAGAAACGGGTATTAACCAGGCAACTGCGCATAAAATTTTACAACACGATTTGCACACGTGCAGAATTGCTGACCCATGCACAAACAGCACAACAAAAGTGGACATGCTATGAAACGTGTCATGTGAACTTGTAACGATACGAAAATGGAGACATCATGGTGAATGAGATCATTCCCCTTGACAAAACCTAAGCTTAAATGTCAAAACCTTATGAACCCGAGCTTAAATTCCAGTTCGCTGAATGGCGACATCAAGGATCACCATGAAAACCCAAAGTCCATCAAAATTTATCTCCATTCTTTTGTGTCATTTTGTTCCCCATTGTCAGTTTGTTAATGCAGCTTACTACGCCGCTTATCTGGAGAATAACCTATGTTGTGCTATCAGGAATAAATGACCCGAGTAATTGAACAACTTAATCAGCCTTCACGATAATGCAAACAGCCCTTAAAGTGGACATTAAGACCTGTTAACAGCTGGAGATGGGAAGAACTAGACCATCGTCCCTAATTGCCCAATGCGATTTCGATTTGATACTGAAATTGAAAGCTGGGAGACACTTTCCGACATGAGAAGACGTCACCAAACTCAGTGCAACGCAAGATTAACAAATTGGACAATGGAGCAGCTGATGGTATTCGACGCCTTTCTCATCGTTGGCAGCGAATGGTCTTGGAGATTATTTCTAAGGTTCTTAAATCTGTTAATGCATGTGTGAGACTATTGTGCTCAACATTACAGTAGATTAATTTCTTTTTATTTTTACTCTTCTCCCTCGTCTACAATAATTCCTGAGTAACCCATTTAACAGACATTATCGGTAAAGTATATTGTATATTTTCAAACATACGAGTGAGAAAAAAAAATTATTCCCTTTCGAAATATCTTCCCATCGATGGAGCGGTCCCAACATTTGATCCAACTTTCGTACACTTCCTGTAGACAGTTTTTGCCAAGCTTTGTACGGATACCTTTGACAGCTGAAGTTAGTTCTTTTACCATAGGAAAAGACCGGAAATCACATAGGGCTAAGTCCGAAGAATAGGGAGATGTTCCATATGTTCAATGTTCATATCGGTTAACGTTTCCTTATGTGCGTAGTATGCATCGGCACATTGTCCTGGTGCAGAATGAAATCTTTGCTCCACAAAGTGATGCCTCTTTCAGTGAATGTGGCGCATGAGATTGTTTTGGATGATGTGAGAGTAGTATGCTTGCTGATTTAATGGAACAGTCTGTGCTGCAGTTTTCCCATGCCTAACATAAAATTTTATTCTGCTCAGTTATTCTACTCTGCTCAGTTTTTCTGTCTACCTCATACGACTCCATTTTTATTTACAACAGCAGACCAAGCACAACAAGCTCGTGCATTGCATTGCCAAAAAAATAAATAACAGTGATGCTGCCAGGCAAAATCAGCGTGGCGCAGCGCCCTGCTGCCCCTTGCCCCGCCCTGCTGCCCCTCAACCCCGCCACACTGTCCCTCGGCGCTGCACAAACGCAAGAAACTGAGACCAATAAATGCGGCTCAAGTATTCATTGGAGCTTATCATTGTGACGTGAGTGATTTAAAGCCTTAACATTTTAATTAAACTGCTACGTAATCCATTTAAAATATTAACTGCATCAGTTTAGTTGGTAGCCATGACGAGCTGTTTATTGCATTACTGTTTGTGCTTTTTTTTTTCCCTCCGCGCTGACAAGTCGAGCCTTTTGTATTCATATGTGTGGTGGTTTCCTGTGCTCGCTTTACTGTCAAAACAAACAACTTCGTCCGCGAGAAGTATTATTCCTCAATAAGCTTTCATGTTTAAATAAGCATTAATAAAATGTTGAGGGATAATACAGATCAACTGTATAAGGTATAAAGTTTAAAAATCTTAATGCAATCATTATCGCAATTTTATCCTGCAAAAATAGTGCATAAATTGTTGAAAAATATACTTTAAAAACTATTGAGGACTGTACCACGAGATGATGTCTTTTCGTGGCATTACAAATTAAAGGAGATTAGCCTAGAAGAAATTAGAAAACCTTAACGTGCCCTAATCGCAAACAGATTCCGAAATTAGCATTATGCCTTAAAAATATAAATGTAGGTCACTGAAATGCCCATGTACTTTTATTAACTTTAAAGCAAGAATTTAGCTGCATTCAGTACCCTTCAGTGCCCCTTTCAGACATTCAGTGCCCCATTGCCTTCGAGCACGCCATGCTGCTCTTTGTTTCTGTAGCCATCACTGAATAAATATGTAAAATAAACATCTAGGAGCATTATTCTGAGAAGTTTTTGATCTACTCTTGTATATTAAGAAATGTTTGTATAACAACATGTGCCTGCAAAGAAATAGTTGAAAATGATTTTGTACATTACCCTCATATTTAAAGAAACATTGTTATTTCAATACCTGTGAATTATTACTTCATTTTTATAGCAAGCATAACAACAGCATATTAAAAATATAAATAAAAGTATATACAAGATATGATGTTTTTTTTTTTTTGCAGTCTGGCAGACAGTATATCGGTTACAATGTCCCAACATATGCTTGTCTGTACTTAAAGGTAAACACCAAAGAAAGATTCGACTCTATTCTTCTTGTTTCCTTTTTTATTGTTTATTTATTTATTGCATCAGAACATTAATCCCGGGCAATAAAGTGTATGTCAATCAAAATTTTTCGATTTATCCTTTTATTTTATTGAGAAAAATGCCTTGACAGATTGAAAATTGCCCTGCTGATCCTTCCACTCCATCTCAGGGAATTTTGTTGCCACGATTCTAGTCACTTTTGAATCTACATGTTGCAAGAATTTGTTAACCACCTGTTTTCTATCAGAATGCCTTTAAATTGTTCGGGGTTAGGTGTGTAAATAAGAAATCTGATAGAAATTTCACATTTAATAGATTTCCATAATTAGAATCTATTAAAAAGCAATGGATTAGCTTTTGCAGTGAGAGAACTGGTAACCAACTTTGAGTTGAATTCACTTTTCTTTTAGAGATCTTCGGTTTGGAGCAAAATGACGCATCAGGTAGATGAAGAATCAAGGAAAACAGCAATCTGGGTTTTGTGGTAATATCCGATTGTCTTAAGCATTCTACAGCTGTTTTTTATTCCTTTCAATGTGAATTCATTAAGTTTTTAAAAGAAAATTCAATAAATGTAGAGAAGATACTAGGGTTGATCGAAAAGTAAAGGCTCCACGGCTATAACTTTTATATTTGTTAACCAATTTTCAAAATTCTTTTGTATCTGATACTTACATTTGTCCTCGATGTAATGCACTATTCACTTTTCGACATTATCCCCATCCTTTTTCACGCACTGCACCAACATGTGACCACTCTGGTGAACCCGTCGGAGAGGAAGTCCAAGGTTGTTGTCGACACCAGGATTGAATGGCAGCTTTGGACCATCTTCTGCAGCACGATAACGCTGGCCCACAAACAATCGCCACACACTATCCCCTGTCTCGGCTTCAGTTGAGAGTGACGTCATGGAATGAGGTTCCTTACCAGACATAGTGCACAACATCGTATCCTTCCGCCGTTAAAAGAATAAGTTATTCTAAGGCTATTTATGCTATGTTACACCATCCTTTAATCGCGTGGCTTCTCTAAAGTAGATGGTGTCTACCAGATATCATTTTTTTAAATTAATGTTTAAAGTATTTGAATCCTCTTCGTGAAAACTCTATCATCTGTCATTTCTGACACATCTCCTTCACGCAGGAACAAGAGACGCCGCCATTTTACAATCAAATAATCTCGACTACAGACTGACTTCATTTTATTTATTTATTTTTTTTTAATTTCGTCAAATGGCTTTTCTATCTGCCGATTTATTATTATATCGAGGAGAAAAATATGAAATATGATTCCAGAAAGAATTTTGAACGTTTTTATACAGAAAATTATTCGAACTATTTCTTCATGCGGGCGAACTGTAACCGCTTCACTCGTGACGTCACTCTCAACTGAAGCTGAGACAAGGTATAGTATGACAGTTGTCAGTCAAAAAGTTTGCTCGTTGTAAACCAGTCGTATTTTTATAGCTATTATTCAATTTCCAATATATTTTGCAGCAATTCATTCCATCACCTTGGCAAAGCTGGGAAAAGACGACGAAACCAATTGATGGACTTTTCATCAATAAAATGCAAAAAGTATTGCAAAGCCTCCGTATTTCACATATATTTACATGTGTTCATGTTTCGAACTTGTATGCTCCTTATTATACATCCATGTATCAGACTTACTGCCTTGGTACATTTTGTCAGTAAGTAATCGATAGTACATTAAAACATGTTTCTTTAAAAAATCTTTCTTATGTTATATCAACACAAACTCAGTCTCCTTTCTTATTTTATGTAAGTACAATAAATATGCCGTCACTCGGCAATAACATAACAACCTGAAGGCATGACGTTTAGCTATCGCTTGTGTGATGGTGAGATTGCTGTAAGAAACGCGGGGCTGTCCCGCTAATCCCCATGTCAATAATCAATGGGTTTTTGACCCTTAAAGAATGCATGTACTATGTGAATTTTATTATCCTACTCCCAAAAATTTCTGCTTGCAGAATTCAAGCAAATTCAAGATCAATAGTGAATATGGATATACATGTATTTACTTAATAGTACAAGATCAACAGGCAGGCTGATATTGAGGGGTCCTTGTTATAATCTGAATCTGATTTTGTTATAACCCCTAAATTTTCATGATTGGATTTTGTTGATATTTGCGCTTATAAATTCAAGGGAGTTGCTTAAGGAAATAAGAATTAGAAGGCTGATAACATATGACAGTGAACACGATTGCTTATTATTATTAGATGTCTTTCCGGACTTGCCGAAGAATGGGCCGAGCCGGATGACAACAATGCTAGTCGAGTCAATACAATGGTTTAAGTAGATAAAATAAAACCTTACAGAGAATTGACGTTTACGGAGATAGGTCCCTAGGGCGACGTTAATGTGTTCGCTTCGACTGCGCTTCATCTCATCCGGATGCCGGAGAAGAAAACACTTTTCGATAAAAATACTAAGTTTCAATCGGACGATCGCTTTTAACCGGCATCTCTTCCTCCTTAACAGAGCTTGAGGATAGAATGTTCACCCTTTTAAATATCCTGCCATTGTATATTCTTCAAAATAGATGATTCGAGTCGAACGCTTGACTAAGATAGCATTTATAAACAAAAATCCAAAGAAAAACTTCACCGAGGCAGCAAAATACACGCTCCTGCTCCTCTCATCCGACGTTCAAACGACGCTGATGGCGCATTCTCGATTCGTAAAATTTCCAACTGGTCCGCAGGCACAGTGAGCCAAGTCTTAAGACCCAATCGCAGAAGCGGGCAAGCTCACGTTAGCAAAATGGCCGCTTTATCTAATGGTCATACGTTTGGTGGAAGTGGTTTTGAAGTGATGCAGTTGTACATTTGATACGTAATGTTTTATCAGAAAGATTTAGGACACCTGACATTCTATGCAAAGTGCAGAGACTGAAAGAAACTGCTTATCTGCAGCCCATTGGGAAAATGTTGCTGCTTTTTTGTTTCGTTTTTCTAGCGTTTGATCCGCTGTTATCATTGATTGCTCCTGAAAGGTAAAGTGCCAATAATAATTTGCAGTTGTAGTGCATATTTAATTTGAGCAGCTCTCAATAATTGACGAGTTCTGTGAAAAGAATAATAAAATAGAAAAATATCTTAAGTTTAGAGTTTACAAAACGTGAAGTGGATGACGTTCTTTCGCCTATCACTTACAGCAAGTAACTCTAGGCCCGGCCCACTCCAAAGCTGGTTTCAACATCAGTCGCCTAACCTAAATATTGTGAAGAAATTACTCTTTCTTGGATGGCTTGCAAAACGTCTTTTCCTGCTTGACATTTAATTATCTGCCATTCAAGTGAAATAATTGTTAAAATATTAAATGACATGGTTATGAAATATTTAATTATTGATATAAGAACTCTGCAGGATGGTGATAGCCGTCTTTTTAATCTCCCTTTTTTGAAGTGCGATAATGAATAAAAGGGTTTCCCATTATGTTTTTTTTTTTTTCCCCTCATTTTTTTTTTTTATCGTTAGTTTGGCTTTTTAAATATTAAAAGAGGAAGTTCGTTCAATGATATGAACGTTTTTGTGCTTTGCGTGTTTATTTACCTAAAATTTTTCCTAAAACTTTTACGACGTAACAATATATGATATATCGGTCATAAGAGAATTAGTGGGAGTTGATACGCTTATTTATTTCATACGTAGTTTTATCACTATTCACATACTACAACGTGTGGTCATCCCCATAGAAGAAAATTACACGATATTATCAAATCAAAAGAAAATTCTTGAAAAACTTTATTATATAAATTTCATTATTTGCCCCATATCCATTATTTACTCGCTCGTGGCCATGACTCACATATTGTAAAAGTCGTGACCTTATCAAAGAATCCAGAGCTTAAATCGTGTTGAATATTCAAATTTATCTTTCTCTAATTATATTTACTTAGGGTTGTTTAAGTTTATTTATTTAATAATGGTTCAACTAGTACTGCCGGAGGCAATGATCAGACCATGAATGTTGAAAAATCACATTATTCGCACTTGTAAACATGGTACAGTAAAATTTGAGTAAATTAATTACTTTCAGGTTACCTGAGAGTAGAGGAGGGTATGTTTGAGGAATTGTTCCCTTCCATGATATTTAAAAATTTACATAAAAATATTTATAAGTAATTGATAACAAATAAAGTAAATGTACCAAGTTAATTTCTTTATAACAAAGGACAAATAATCTATAATAAAATTTATCACATCCTACTTTACAACAAAATGTGTCCAATTTTATTTGTCTGATTGACAATCTTTTTATTTATATTTGGTTAACTTTCACCATCTGCACAATCGTGCGATGACTGAATGCGACCAAGGTAAGTGAATTTAATACAGTCGAACCTCTCCAAATGAATACTGTATAAGTGGATACTGAGTCTAGAGTCTCGTTTTTATTTACTTGAATTCAATGTATTTTAAGTTCACCTAAATTGATACTGGATTAGTGAATAATCTGCTAAAGTGCATAAATTTCTTTGCTAAAATTTGTTGTAACTCCTGTTACGGATAAAATAACTGAAAACGGTCTGTGTGTGTATGTGAGTGGTGATTGACAGACACATTCCAGGGTACTCTGCAGAAAATTTTATCAGATGAGTGGAAAGATAAAATAGCTGGGCGAACAAATAAAACATTATCCATTTTTTCGTATATTTAGCCGGACGGTCACCAAAACCAGCTGGGCAGCGTGCCCCTTTAAAAGGATCTGGGGAGAACCCTGCATTCTATCTACTGTGTATACTCTGCTTATAATAACCACTTTTCATTTCCCTCTAAGCCAATGGGCACTGCTGCCCAAAATTCACGATTGGTCAGTAATAGCAATGCAACCACTATACACACAGATTGAGTGGCCAGTTATTAGGAACACCCATGACTAGCAAATCCGTTGGCATAGCAATTACTACGTATCAGTTGGTCACGTACAGTCGGTAGCAATATAAAGCTAGAGCACCTTGTCAACTGCAAGTGGTTTGACCGTCACCATGGGGAACATGAAGGATTTGAGTGACTTCGAGGATAGTTTGTGCCCAGCAAGATCGACTGAGTATTTCCGAAACAGCACATATTTCTAGGCTTTTCCCGAACAACCATTTCAAGGGTTTACCAAGACTGCTTAAACAACCAAAAAATAACCAGGCCAGAGACAAGCCTGTGGTTGCAAACTACTTGTCGTTCCAAGGGGTGAGCGTAGGATGGGAATGCTTGTTCGTGTGAATAGAAACGTCACAACTCTCAACTAACTGTGGAGTACAACACTGGACCGCAGAATAACATCTCTGAACCTACTACACACCGTACATTTAAAAGGATGGACTACAACAGCCGACGGCCAGTCCAGGTAACTTTGATCTGCACCCAAAACCGCAAAAAACGTCTCCAATTTGCCCATGATCATGAACACTGGACTGTCGACGACTAGAAGAAGGTCTGCTGGTCAGATGAATCTCGTTTCCTATTGCACCATGAAGATGGCCGGCGCAGAATTTGGAAACAACAGCACGAAGCGATGAACCCCTCCTGTCTGGTTTCCACTGTTCAGGCTGTTGGAGGCTCTGTAATGGTCTAGAGAATGTTTTCCTGGCATACTCTTGGTCTGCTGATACTTTAGAACAACGCATTAATGGTCAGGACTATCTGACCATTGTTGCGACCACGTACATCCCATCATGGCTACTGTTTTTCCCCCCATCAGAAGAATACTTCCAGCAGGACAATGCTCCGTGTCACAAGGCTCGTATCATCATGGAAAAGTTCCAGGAGCAGGATAATGAATTCAACTTACTCCTCTGCCACCACAGTCTCCGGATTTGAACCCAATCGAACATCTTTGGGATGAGCTGGAACGCGTTATTCGAGGCATGGATCCACCACCATCCAGTAAGCATCAACTGGGATAGCTGTTGCATCCACATGGACAGACATCACGGAACAATGCTTCTAGCACCTAAGTGAATCCGTGCCATGGCGAATTCGTGCTGTTATAGCTGCTAGGGGTGGTGCAACACAGTATTGGGGAGGTGTTCCTAATAAACTGGCCACTCAGTGTATATAAACTCCGCAAGGGGGTCATTCGTAATTTAGTACAGGTTATTCATTGGTGAGTGAATCATCCTTCTATGAAGACACCTACTTCAGTATTTTAGTTCTTATGTACATTACATGTATAGTAAATTAAGTAAATTTATTGATTGATAAATTTGATTTGATTGAGTTTATAGCCCACTGGGCCCTACTTGTCAGTCTGAGACCATACTGCTCCCAGTTGGGCTTACAAGGGGACATTACAACCTCGGAATTTTAGTTTAATACGAGACTTCGTGTAGTTGTAGTGTATTTTTAGGGTGTTAATATACTTAAATATTAAGGCACACTATTCAGCCAATTTGAAAAAAGACACTTTAAAGTTTCGAGCACCATACGTAAGGGAAAGTTTTCCTCCTTTATTGTAAGTGATCCGATAGCTCAGACGGCAGCTTGGGTGCTCTCAAATTATTAACATGTAAGTGTGAGGTGACTGGTTCGAATTCCAGTTGTAACAATTTTTTTTTTCTTTACCCAAATAATTATTCAATATATTTACAAATTTATTTGTGACAACCAACTTTTTCACAAAATTTTCTTTTTCTCAAAATTATTATACTTATTTTTATTGTTACAAGTGTCTAGGGAGTAATAAAGTATTTTCTGCAAAATATTTTGTATAGAATCAACATTTTAAAAGCAATAAAGCAAAAAACATTTTAAAAGCATTTGAAATTTTATTGCTTTTAAAATGTTGATTCTGTACAAAATATTTTGCAGAAAATACTTTATTACTCCATAGACACTTGTAACAATAAAAATAAGTATAATAATTTTGAGAAAAGGAAAATTTTGTGAAAAAGTTGGTTGTCACAAATAAATTTGTAAATATAATATATTGAATAATTATTTGGGTAAAGAAAGAAAAAAATTGTTACAACTGGAATTCGAACCAGTCACCTCGCACTTACATGTTAATAATTTGAGAGCAACCACGCTGCCGTCTGAGCTATCGGATCACTTACTATAAAGGAGGAAAACTTTCCCTTATGTATGGTGCTCGAAACTTTAAACAGTCTTTTTTCAAAATTGGCAGAATAGTGCGCCTTAATATTTAAGTATATTAACACCCTAAAGGTACACTACAACTATACGAAGTCTCGTATTAAACTAAAATTCCGAGGTCGTAATGTCTCCTTGTTAGTCCGTTTTACTTATGGATTAATAATAATAATAAATTTTTATTTATTTATTTATTTATTTATTTATTTATTTATTTATTTATTTATTTATAATTCTGTACAATTCAACAATTCATATGTATACCCCAAATCTCCAAGCCTTTGGTAGAGGGGACCAAAATAAGCTCTTTCCGTCATAGAATGTGTGTCTGGAAATGACGCACATTGATTTTGGAGTTGATGATGTCCAGGAGTAAGGCATCATCTCCCTGCTGGGATTTATAAATATCCTTATGACGTATGGGGGCAGCGAATGGAAACAGACTAGCTGTTTAGAGGGTGTACGATTCCCGACGAGACAACTGTCGAATCGACAGACGTTTGAGCATGTGCACTGCCAGCTTTGCAAAAGTGGATCTGTCAGTGATTGCAGATATGATGTGGTTTAGGTTAGGTTATGGATATTTGTAAGCTCTACATTTGTAAAACAATGCATGTTGTTGTAAATCCCAGCGGGGAAATAAATGACATCTTTACTCTCAGACATCGACTGCCACGCTTAAATGCGTCATTTCCGGACACACATTGTATAACAAAAAATGTTTATTTTGGCCCCTTCTGATTTTTGCCAGATATTTTCTGAACACCATGCTTATAAATTCTAATAAGAAAATGTAACAACTTAAGAATCAAATACTGTATAAAGGTCAGCAACTCACGATTATGTCACTACAGTATTCTCTTTAATCAAACTGTCAGCATTAAGGAATTGCTGTTCTGCTGTATATTCATGAACTTCATGCTTGTGAAGAGGTAAACCACAACAGTGATAATGATCCTCAGACAGATTAGGAACTAGATGATAAGATGAAGGATGTGATAGCCTTTATATGCTTAAGTTTCTGGGCAATGGTACGGAGGGTTGATTCAGATAAAATGAGACGACTTTAAATGCCGCGTATGACCTTGACGGAATGTGATTTGCATGACTCTTCCACTATTCATGGGGATTGGCTTTGTATACACTAGTTACTGTTATTTGGGACATTTCGTTTTGAAACATGGCTTCCAAAATCACAGCTTTTTGGGAAGGGTATGTGTTTGGCCTTTCCGACGCTAACTTCAGTCGTTCGTGCATTGTGAAATTATGCAAACGAAATGGTATTATGGTATCCAAAGCTACTGTGGATCGAATGATCAAAAAGAATAAATTGCGACCATCTAATGAACATGGACGAGCAGAGAAGCAGACCAGAAACAAGCCACAGCCAACACGCCCTGATCGGATGGTGCGAGAAATCCAGTCTGAAGTGCTGAAAGAAAATTCCCCTACACAGAGAAGTTTAGCCCAAAGGAAAGGTATTTCACAGGCAACAGTCTCCAGAATAATTCATGACAATCTTGGGCTGGAGCGAAATCATAAAGCACAAAAGTTTGGATCCACATGGACAAGGCATGAAGCCACACTGCCAAGTCATCTGTGGCTTACTACAGGAAGATGGAACAGGAGACGGGCATATGAGTTATTCCCTTCTCTCATGTGCCTGTAAAATCTCCTGACGCATCACCGATGGATTTCTGTGGTTTTGGTCTCCTGAAACGACGGCTCGGAAGTCACCGACCAAGAACCGTTGATGGGCTATGGAAAGTGTGTCAGCAGGTGTGGAACGAACTTCCCATGGAGTCCCTCAAACTCAGCCTACTTCAGTGGAAATTACGGTGCCAGGCGATAGTCCAACAACGTGGCTCTCACATCGAACACAACCGATGGTGGTGCCATGGTATTACACCATCGTAACAGAACTGCAAAGTCGTCTCATTTTATCTGAATCAACCCTCCGTATATCAATTCTCAAATGAAGAGGAAACAAATGTTGTAAAACACTGGATATCCTCGATAAGTATTGTGAGGACTTGAGTTTTGCCAGGAAGCCACGAAAGAGCAAACGAATTAAGTTAGATCTTTTTATAAAGAAATTTACAGGGTCTTTGATGTATCTGCTTTTAAGTACAGGGTATTTGGAATCAAATTGACAATACTCAGAGCCACTTGTAGCGTGATCTCACAATTGAAATGGCACCAAATATGGAAGGGAATTGATAACATGGGAGGTAGGATTCCACAAAAGAAGAAGAAACCATAAAACACTGTAGTTCCAAACATTGCCTATAGGAGGGAAATTCACACCATGCAGAATAAAAGAGTTGCGAAGAACAGACAAATATATAAAAAAGACTAACTTAAAGTGAAAAAAATCACCTTTTAATCAGTACATTTCCTTCACCACCACATTCCTCTCCATTCACTTCAGTGTTCTGGTGGATCACTCATTGCATCGTCAAATCAGACTTCTGACTCCTGAATTTCAATGCATTAATTGATAGAGTGCCGGCTCGGTGGCTGAGTGGGTTAAGGCGCAGGTCTTTCCGTTCTCGAAACCAGCGAGTCGCGGGTTCGAATCCCGCCGAGGGCATGGATGTTTGTATTTGTCCCTTTTCATTATCATTCTTTCATCATGCGGAAGGCAACGGGAAACCACTGCATTATCACTCTTCCCTAGAAAACTGTGAATGGACAGCATATGTCCACACAGTCACCAGAAGTCGATTTCGACTTGATGGAACTCAACAACAACAAGGTTACGAAGAGCAGCTGCTGCATTGGATTGGTGAAGCAAAACTAACTTCATAATTAAAATGCATTGAGGTAACGTAATGTTGAGTAAACTGGTCTTCAGAATGTCTTTCAGAACTTGTTCCATATTTTATAGCTTGAAATAATTGCGTTCTTGTCACCTACATAGTCGAAAGTTTGCATTATGCATTTTTGCTTGCGTTTTATGGAAATTCTCGGTTTTGTAGACTACAACAATGCTACATTTTCCACTATTAGCGATATTCGGAACTCCAGTGTTTTGAATCTGTCGATCATCATCAAAAGTTTTGAGGCTCACTATGAGATCAGGCATTGCGCCTCTTTGGAGAAAATGTTAGTGATGAGAATAAATACTTAATTTGCAGAGATTGCATAATGCATAATTGATGATTCACAGAAAGTTATAAGTTGGTCATCTCTCTGCGAGAGAGTGGGAGAGAATGCTTTAATCCATTATTGGACCTTGCCTGTTCAAAAGCATTTCATTTGCATTCTCTTAGTTTTGTAGAAAAATTAATATTCGTTTTTGTATTATTTTGAGGAAATGTTAAAGTACAATCTGATTTACTGCTTGGTTGATTTGGGGAGGATGCCCCTGCCCTCCTAGTCCAGGGGACCATAAGACAGAAACTTACTTGCTGATTAAAAAAAATTGTGATGTTAATGTTATGTGCCATTTTTTGCAAGAATTGAGGAATTAGACATATTGCACTCGGTGTTAATCGGTCATTATTGCATATATGTTGCTTTTATTTTCAGTTTTTCTGTCATTTATATACACTCACTCACCAAAAGTCATGGCACACCCCTCAATCAGGTTCCCTGTCCGTAATGAGACAGATCCTGCTGCTTCCATTCTTGGAATGCAGGTGCACAGGGTTCCTTGATGATTGTAAGAAAAACTAACTGCAGAAATGGCAGCATGCTGAGAGCGATCCACATTTGAACGGGGGACAATTATTGGTGCCAGACAGATGGGTGCCTCAATATCAGATGTAGCCAACACCCTGCAATTTTCTCGCAAAACTGTTGCTAGGGTCTATCGAGAGTACACCCAACGAGGGATTACAACCCAAGTCGAACAGTGGATGGGCCGCCGACGCCTCATTGATGCCAGAAGTGTTCGCCGGGTTGCCCGGCTTGCAACTGCTGACCAAAGGGCGACAGCAGGCCAAATCACCTTGCGGTACAACCAGGGACGTCCCACAAACTGTGTCCGTGACGATAATTTTGCAAACCTTGGCAGCTGCAGGCTTTGGGAGCCGGAGGCCACGACGGGTGCCACTCTCGACAACTGGACATCGTCGGCAACGCCTAGCCTGTGGCAACCAACATCGACATTGGACCGCTGAGGACTGGTGAAGGGTTTCCTGGTCCGACAAGTCACGGTTTCAGCTTTTTCGGGCGGATGGTCGTGTTCGTGTCTGGCGCAGGCCACACGAAGCCATGGACCCCACTTGTCAGGTGGGGACTACTCAGGCAGGTGGAGGCTCCATACTGGTCTGGGGTGGTTTCTCGTGGCATGTAATGGGTCCATTGGTGGATCTGACATCCACTCTGCGTGCTACTTCCTATGTCGATTTGCTTGGGGACCACCTGCATCCCTTCATGATAATGCTCCTCTATTTTTACCCTGCGGGCGACGGCATCTTCCAGCAAGATAATGCTCCTCTACACATGGCCCTTGTGACACGGCAGTGGCTGGAGGAACATGCTACTGACTTCACGACAATGATTTGGCCTCCATGTTCCCCAGATTGCAATCCCATTGAACATTTGTGGGACGTCATCGATCTGTCAGGTCGTCACCAACACAATGGTAAATGCAGCATCGTTATGGAGTGCAGTGGAGGTGGCATGGCTTGCAGTACCTGTGGTTGTGCTTCGAGAACTGGTAGGCTCTCTTCCACGATGGGTCGCCGCCATTATCCGGGCCAGAGGGGGCCCAACACATTAATAGGCAGGTGTGCCATGACTTTTGGTGAGTGAGTGTAATGTTGTATGTAATAACATCTAAGCATATTTTGTAAATCAACCTTTATTTCATCACTGTAATCGTGTGTATATATATATATACAGGGTGAATACATAAGTCTGAACCCCCCTTTTTTTTTTTTGAACCGAAGCAGATATGTCAATTTTGATGAATCCAATGAATAGGAAGTTGTGGGTGGCCTATCCCATGGTGCACTTTTCATCATTCCAAATATGCAAATTAGGACACATTCAAAATTTATCTTAAAAACCGTAAGGGATAGAGAAAAAAACCCAATTGCAAACTTGTTCAGCATAAAAAAACAAACAAAACCAAAAAAAAACCCATCCAAATCGGACCAACCAATCACCCACAATCACGTGGTGAACTGTTTGTAGCTTACAAACAGTCACACTGCACAGGGAAAACTGAATGTTGATATTTCCACCATGTAAAGCATGCAAATCAAAAAATTAGCATAAATTACCATCCTCACATTCACTTTCATGCAGAAAAGCAAATAAAAGGCATGTTTCAGCACACACAAGACAGAACAATTCCAGGATGGCAAGCTACACTGTTCCAGAAATGGTCAACATGATCTTCTGCTTCGGAGAGGCAAGGAGAAACCTACATGCTGCAGTTAGTATGAGACCATGTTGTATCGAGACAGATACCCTAACGAATACCATCCATTTCGTCAAACAGTGCTCACATTATTCAAAGATTCGAGGCTACAGGGAATGTTAATGCAGAACGAGGACGACCAAGGGTACAAGGCGACGAGGATACAACACCACTAGTTCTGGCCGCAGTTGCTGCAAATCTCCACACAAGCAGCAGAGCAATTGCTGCAGATGTTGGGTGCCATCAGAGAATTGTTCTCAACATTCTACACTCACATCATTTTCACCCATGCCATATTCATTGTCACCAAGAGTTACTGCCATTGGATTATGTTGCTAGGACCGCCTTCTGCAACTGGTAACTTAACTGCCTGGATGACAATCCAAACTTCATTCATGAGGTGTTGTGGACAGATGAAGCCCAGTTCACCAGGGATGGAGTTATCAACAGGCACAACCATCATCATTGGGCAGACGAAAACCCACTGCGAGAAGCAACTTATTAAGTGAACTGGATTGTACAATGACACTGTGGTTGGACCGTATTTTTATGATTGAACACTGACTGCAGAACGCTACCGAGCTGAAATTCTCAACGTGGTAGTCACAGACTTCATTGACAATTTGCCATTGGCCTCGTATCAGCGCACGGGGTTTCAGCATGATGGAGCTCCTCCACATTACGGGTTGGTCGTTCGAGAGCGTCTAAGTGAGATGTTTGGGCAACAATGGATTGGCCGAGGAGGACCAGTTCTTTGGCCACCCCGCTCCCCTGATTTTAAACCACTTGACTTTTTCTTTTGGGGATACCTGAAGGACAAGGTTTATGCTACGCAGCCTGCCTCACTGGAGGATCTGGTTCAACGAATCCAGGAAGCGTGCCGAGGAGTGACACCAGCCATGCTTGCCGATGTTTTGGCGTCAGTTAGATTCCGTGCCCAATTGTGTTTTGGTGCCCACGGTCGACACATCAAGCATTTTGTTGATTAACTTTTTTTTTTAAAACTGAAGTAACTTGTTTGTGCAGTGTGACTGTTTGTAAGCTACAAACAGTTCACCACGTGATTGTGGGCGATTGGTTGGTCCGATTTGGATGATTTTTTTTTTTGTTTTTTTTTTTATGCTGAACAAGTTTGCAATTGGGTTTTTTTCTCTATCCCTTATGGTTTTTGAGATAAATTTTGAATGTGTCCTAATTGGCATATTTGAGATGATGAAAAGTGCACTATGGGATAGGCCACCCACAACTGCCTATTCATTGGATTCATCAAAATTGACATACCTGCTTCGGTTCAAAAAATAAAAGGGGGGTTCAGACTTTTGTATTCACCCTGTATATATATCATGTATATTTCTCTATTGATCGTTTTATATGAATTTTTTATTACCAAAGTCAAGATAATACAAAAATGAAGAAAATCATTCCAAATATTATTTGAGATGTTTATTGCAAAAAAAAAAAAAAAAAATTGTTTTGCTTCTTATGCTAGAATTCTGTTTGGTTCTAGTGTGACTGAACAACAAAGCATATTGAATTACTTAGCATGAATTTTGATTAGCTCTCAGTGTAAATAAAGAACGAGTCACGTAGGATGCCAAAACTGCGAATTCCGATTAGTTTTCAGTGTCTAAATGGTGCATTTTAATTCACTTTTCAGAATTGCAATTCACTGCATTAATAACCTTAACAAGCATAATGTTTTAACAAATACGTTTCCTTTTATCGTTTATTTTTTAATTAGCTGAAATCCCCGGCATTGTTCGGGCTCTTTTTTGATGAAATTTTGCAATATCTGAATATTAATATACTGTAAAAATGAACACATTAAAAATCTTACAATAAAAATTCATGGCCAACTACGCCCCTCTAGCATTCTACCCAGCTTCACTAATTTTGCATTGTTTCATAGTTGTTTGTTGCCGAGGGAATTTTAACGTAGTGCTTGAGAATAAATGTGTAGAATAATGTATGTGGTTTCAACAATGGGAGAAAATGAAACAACAGTTCAATCTGACATTTCTTCAGTCCTGGCTTTGGCTGTAGTTCTTTTATTTCCCTCATAATGTACTTCGGTTTGGGAGAGCTTACGGTAGTATACACTGTCATATCAGTGAATTATGACCAGCACCCCTTCAAGGAACACGCGTGGTTTGCCCCAACAATGATTACACATTGCAAAATTTGCATAACAGGCTGAGAAAGCTTTAAAACTGTGCATCAAACGGCAGGTGCATGAGCCTCAAGATGGGTAAACGTCCGGATTTAATGGACATCCAAAAAGGGATGATAATAGGCTATCACAGCAAGGGTGACACCATCACCGAAACTGCGCGATTTGTGAACTGTTTACGGTTTGCTGTAGTGAAGGTGTACAAAGAGTGGACTGCTGAGACAGAAATCGCATCCCAACGCCATCACTGTAAAGGGTCACAAGCCATCGAATAACGGGGTGAGCAGTGCCTATGACGACTCGTAAAAGGTAACAGGAGAGCCACAGTCCATCAACTGACCACCAAATTCAACAGTGGGACCAAAGACGTGTATCCCACATTACCGTTGAACGCACCCTGCTACGGATGGGCCTGAACAGTCGACGCATGGTTGCTGCACCCGTGTTGACCAGGGGTCATTGTCAACGACACCTAGACTTTGCACGTGAGTACCGCCATTGGACCACAGACGAGTAGGCTAAGGTCACCTTCTCTGATGAGTCAAGTTTTTTGCTCCATAAGATTGATGGGCAATGGCAAGTGCATCGTGAACGCCATGAAAAGAGACGTCAGGAGGTATTGTGGGCCGGAAACAGGTTGATGGGAGTTTTGTGCATGTGTAGGGGATTTTTTATTGGGAGCAGTTAGGTCCACTGATTCGTCCAGAGGGCAATTTGAATGCCTGTGGCTATCTGTCAATCGTAACAGACCAGGTGCATCCGTACATGCTCACGATGTTCCTCCAATGTGATTGTGTGTTCCAGCAGAATAATGCACCTTGCCACAAGGCATGTCCCCTTCTGGATTGGTTCGAGGAACACTCTACTGACTTTCGAGTGCTCCCTTGGCCCGCTAATTCACCGGACATCAATCCAATTGAACATCTGTGGGAGCACCTTGATCGCCATGTACGGCATTTAGACCCTCCACCTATGACTCTCGAAGCTCTGTGGACAGCGCTTCAAGCGGAATGGACTGCCATACCATCGGATACATATCGCGCACTTCTTGCGTCCATGCCTAGCAGCAGTTATAGCGGCGAAGGGTGGCTACTCCCATTACTAAGCGGGTGGTCATAATTCAGTGATATGACAGTGTATATGCTTTGTTTAACCATAGTCAGCCCATGGGAAGAGAAGATATGATTATTTGAAATTTTAATGTAAAACTCCCTTTATTAAAAAAATAGTATGCTGTCCACAAATGGACTTAGTCTAAATTTGCTAATAACTGATATAGAATAAGAAATCATAAAATATTGACCTTTAAAAAATCATTTGTTCATCTAAAAATTCAACAATTCCAAATTTCATACAAACGAAATTGCGGGCACAGCTAGCTTAAATAATTTCTTGGCCATACATTTTATTTAGATGTGAATTCACCCTGCTGTGGTGAACTTCAACAATATAATGGATATCCATATTCACCCATGATAGTTTGCTCTACCAGGGTTCTAGGATATCTTTCTATTTCAACATCTAGATGTAACACTGCTTTCCACTGTTTCTCAATAGTCTACTAACTCTCAGTAATAATAATTTCCAGTTACTGCTCATTTTTAAACATTTTCAAGAAAGGGTAAAGTTCTATAGTGCCCGGCACGAAAGAAAAAGGAAACTGCCACATGTGTAAATGAATAAAACTCGTTCAACTAATCAGAAACTAACTGGAAACGAGGTATTACTTATACCTGGCATCAATTGTAAGTAATGCCCTGATTCCTGTCAGTTTCTGATTGGTTGAACGAGTTTTATTCATTTACACATGCCCCAGTTTCCTTTTTCTTTCCTATCAATTCTAAGAAGAGCCCGAACGACAGGAATTCTATGTATTGTTACAAATTTCATTTTGTTGGATAATTGGAATGGAATCTTAATTACATGTCTTAATGGAGAGCGTTTGAAAAATGGAGGTTAATAAGTATCTAGCGTGATGACATACAAAGTATGATGTTCAAAACTCAAATATTAAGAGTCTAAATGCCGAGCAAAGTTTGCTAAAAGGGTGGTGGAAAACTTCATTTAATTGAACAATTTCCGCAGTTTTCTCGTGGCATACCGCAGTTGTGATAATTTCATCAATGACGTAATGACGCGAATTTTGAGTTTTAGACATTTTTGATAAGGAACTTTTGCTTAGATTGAGGCATGGAATCAAACTATGTAATTATTATTTTACATTTTCTGAACACCTTGTATATTGCACAAATTTTGCCTTGCATTGTTGGTCTTTAGATACATATTGTTGGTGAGATATTTGTATGTGCTGCCATCATTTTGAATATCTTTCGGTATTCTTTTTTCGAAATCTCATGTAGATAGTGACCTTCTTCTTGCTTTGAAGATCAAGTGTGTAAAATTTCATCAAGATCAGAATAAAACTGTAGATTTGTATAGGAAACTAACACAAATTTTCTTATTTATATAAAGGGTGTCTCACCTAAAGCCAACTTCTGAAATACAAATATGACAGAGTACTTTCAATGGAAAAATGATTGTACTTTTGTGCGAGGGTTTTTGTGTGTATTCCATTTCCAAAAAAAGCCAATGCCATTTTCGAATATGGAAGTCAACTTTGAAATGTGCCATGGAAACCTCTATTTTTAATGGCATATTCAGATTATACACAACATTTGAGAAATGTTTTATTCTTGGTGTTTTTTCAATTCTTGATCCAACCGTTGAATAGATAGTGTAGCATTGAAAGTGTGGTGCATTTGGATTTAAAGAAAAGGCAAAACACACACATTGTTCATCAATTTAAACGAAAGCAAAGGGTGAACATTTATTATAGTAATGTTTATTGAACAGCCATTGTTTTGCATTACCTGAGGATGTAGCAATTGTTGCAGCAGAGTATGAAGATGCAGTGAGAAATGAATTTGGTGAGATAGTTGATTTTATCAAATAGGGCGACTGAAAAAACATGTCGGGAGTAATTGACTTTTCCGATTTGTTTTCAAATGATAAAACTGATGATGAAGTGGACAACGGCAATATTGAGTCTATAGTGAGTGTCTTCCTCAAATTAAGCTGTGAATGTACTAAACATCGTTAAAATCTTTCTCCTGTCAAATGAAAATCAACAATTACATCTGCAGTCTATTCCGATGCTTGAAAACACAATTTGTGAAATTTCTTATGGAATCAAAAAGCAATCAAAAATCATCGATTTTCCCCAGTGTTGTTTTCAATGTTTTTTAAATATTTCCTATTAATTTATGCAAGTTTCATTCCTAAATATTGAAGTGTTTTTTAGTAGAAAAATAATACATTAAATAGTTTGTTCCCTTTCACATTTTAAATGAGTCTTATTCCTGAGCATTGTTTACGCAGTTCTTTATTAATTTTTCATTGACCCCGATTTTACGTTTTCCTTCATTGATTTTTTTTTTTCTAATCAAAAAAATGTCATCGAAATATGTAAGTCCATAAACGTTGAAGTCCAAACAAAAAAGTTCAACAAAAGTGTAAATCCATAAACGTTGAATGTCTCCATGTTGTGTGTTTCCATAAATGTTGACACATGGGTTTCATTGGCAACAAAATTATTGCCTTAAAATGCTTTTCAATAATATACCATCTTCAGTTATACAAGGTCTGAGAATAGCATAGCACTGCACATGCTACTAAAGGAGAAACCAATTGTGATGGCATTGGGGCATTGTTGATAAGAAATGTAAACATTAAGAATGACATAAATTAGAGAGACATCATCGAAATCGATAAATACAGTGAAAAATAGGTACTGTGATTTATTTATTGTAATTGATTATACAATTGCTATATAATAGGCACTGCAGTAACAAATTAATGAACTAACACACGAATGAAACAACGTTGGTAATAAGAATGACATTCTAATTTGAGGAACATAATCGAATCATTAAAATAGCGATAATTAATAAATGACATTATGATTATACGCTTGTTATAAATTGGAGATGATAGACTCTATGGTAACGAACTAAGATAAGCATAATAACAATAATATTGATACTGAAAAATTATCCTTTGAATCTGTTTCAGTTTTCCCGTGTAGTTTTAGCAGATTCTTTTCTATTCCTGTTATTAGTGGATAGGTGTGCAAGTTGGTTTGGGTGTTGATTAATTTCTGTTTATCATTCATTTTGGCATTTATTTCTTTGTTCTCCAGGATTGCAATTTTCTTGGGATCTATGCACCTTTTCTTAATATTCATTGGTCTCCATTGATGTTTGTTCGCAAGTATGGTCATATCTCACTGTGTCTATGTGTTCCTTTTATCTCTTAGTGAATGATTGCTTTGCTCTTCCTAAATAATACACCTTTGTGCAAATTAATTGAAACAAACAATTTCAAATGTTGCAGGGATCCTTTTTTGCTTTGTCGAAGCAAGTAAGCGTCATCTCTAAGAATTGTTTTCTTCTCATGAACACACATTCCTTAATGTTTAGGAGAAACCAATCTGGTTTCCTGCTTCAACTTGATGAAACTGCTGACAGTTGTTAAGCTCACACAAGCCACTGAAGCAATACCTTGATACATCTTAGCTATGTGTTCGTGCAGAGTTACGATCTTTGTATGTTTCCTAGATGTTACATCCATCTCGAACGGCGGTCGAATAGCATTTGGTCAGGTTTCTAAAATCTGATGAAATATTGTAGCTCCTAATGTAGTGATTGCAGCAGCCAATGTACACTATGGCGATCAGAGAGGATTCTAAAATCTGATGCAATACAATTGCTGCTGAGGTAATGATTGCATCTCAACATAAAAAATGATCAAACTGAATTCTCCTATTTGTTTTGAGTACAGGATTATGAGTAATATATAAACATGCTTTGTTTCAATTAATTTGTAATGTGACATGATTTACATCTCATTCTATAAACACCTGATTCTTCATACAGTAAAACTCTGATATTACGAATTGGCTGGGGACAAAAAATTCTTCATAATAGCAGAGTTTCTTATTAACCAGTAAGAAAAAAAATGGAAACATGTATGCCTTTTTTGTTGATGAATTAAATTCTTCATCGGTGACTTCACTTACAGTGAGAAATAAAGTTTAAATTGGCTGGAAACCTCGTTTAACTCTTTCAATGAAAGAGCTTCTTGCTCCTGATAACTCTCCTCGCCTAGGATCCGCCATCTTGGTTTTTGCGAATCTGTTCTATAATGGCTTCATCCTTTAATGGCTCTGCCGTTATTAAATCGCTATCAACGTCAACAAAGTCTTTAAAATTAATTCCGGAGAGTTTCTCTCTGTAAGCCTAATACTACATTCGCACTAGCACATTGGATCTAGATCGGCAGCTTGAACTAGATTCGAATTTTGAAGTGCGAACGCTAGCAATCTGGATTCGAACTAAATCGACTGTCTCCAGACTCGATTCACTGAATCCTGTTCGGAGAACTCGATCGATGCTGCCAATCTAGATTCGTTCCTTCCCACAATCCCTTGCCGTAACCATCGAAAGAGAAGGCCTCTGCGATGAAACATAATACATTGTTACATCATCATAAATAAGGCATTGTTATTCGTATTTCTACCAATAATAAGCCATAAATTTGCCCTAACTATGATGATGTAACAATGTATTACTTTTCATCGCAGAGACCTTCTCTCTCGGTGGTTACGCCCTTGCACGATTAAGTTTTCACAAAATGGCATCCAAACAATTGATCGACTCGTGTTCCGAATTAAAAAACAAAATTTTATTCGGCCTATGGCTTGAAAACTTGAATGGCATATTCCAAGCGGAATTGCCGTTGAACTGCTATCACGGATTTCTGCTCATGAAACCAAAGAACGCACATTGCTTTCTGCTGCACGGTCGCCATTTTCGCGTTTTGTGTTCCTACGTCTCAAACATTATTGAGACGACAAAAAATAATTTCGTCCATATACAATGCCTTGCACCTGTTGAATATAATGAACAATTGGAGTTATAAAGCTGGGTGGAGATTAATGTACGAGTTCCCTAACTGGATAACAGCGCTGAAGTGCGAACACTGTGGATCTGAAATGAATCCAGTTTCTCAATGAATCTAGTTTGTATCTGGATCGACTCGATCTAGTTCTGTAGTGCGAATGAGGTATAAGTTTAATCAATAGGGGTGATTAAAATTTAATCAAGTATTGAAAAAAAATTCCTTTTTCAGTTTAATTTTGCATACACTTTTTCGTAATATCCGAGTTTGCAAATAAAAATCATTCGTAATATTAGGGGAATTTAACAAGAAAAATAGTAATTTGGGGTCGGGACACGGAAAAATTTTGTATTTTTTTATAAACAGAGTTCGTAATATCCAAGTTCTACTGTATATGATTTCTTTATGTTGTCATGATCTTGTACTTATGAGGCTCCCGATGTTGTTTTTAGCTTTAAAGTTGATGTTGGTTCCTTTCTTCTTCAGGATGTTTCTTGTTCTGTATACATTTTTGTTAAAGAATGTAAACTTTTTCCATGGTTTGTCTTTGTGTGTTATTGTCTTAGTTATTGTTGTTGGATATCTTTTTGCGATCTTGACGGCCAGCTTTCTGTTGTACCTAATCCATTCTACATTGTTGAACTCTATTTCTAGATTCTCTATTCATAGGGGTTCTGAGTGTTCTGTGGATCATTGTGTTTTTACGGCGGTTAGTTTACGTTCATTCGGGTGATTCAATGTGTTGTGCATGATGTTTTTTCTGTAGTCTGTTTTGTATGCATTGGTCTCTTTCTTTGTCAATAGATCTAGGAAGCTTATGGTTAGAAATAGCAAAAATTTGTAATTGGATGTGTTTGAAGATTTTCTTTAGGATTATATTTTCTTCTCTTTAAGCTGTTAGTTTTTTCTTCCACGGTAAAATGGATTTTCGAGTGGGCTTTGTTGAAATCTTGGGTTATTTATTTTGTCTGTATTGGTTATATTGAATTTGCAGTATCCACATAGCAACAATATAATACGATTTTGAGACTATCTAGTGTCTTCTCTATTCTGGTTTCTTCTATCTCTTGTAGTAAGGAATCTGCTAGTATTTTGCTGATCGGAGAGCCCATTCCTAGCCCATCCAGGGCAGTCACTATAGTGGGCAGCCCCCCACCACTTGTAAAGACCGCCCATCACTAAATAAAGCCTGAGCTTTCCGCCCACCACTTAAAAAATATTAAGCATGGCCATAATAATTACTTTTTTCATGATTTCAACCGGTTTCAGCCGATCTCTGCATTGTATAGCACATTTCATTCAAATGCTATGTACGGTACGGAAAATTATACGCCTAGGTCCCCATCACTCAAAATTGTCTAGCTTCTGCCCTGCCCATCATACAGCTGGTAGAATCTTTCTTTGAAAGTGAAGTAGCTCTGTTTCAGAAATGTGTTTAAGTATCCTTATGATGCCATCGTTTTCATCAGTATTTTGTTTGTGGTCATTTCTGGATAAAGGCGGTGGTTTCGAGCATTGGTATGTTTGTGCATGTACACAGTGCTCATGTCCAATGATATCATTTGTGTATTTATCTACTTTTATCCTTTTCAGCTTCTCTTTGGCTTCTGTGGGGTTTCTGATGGCATACTAGCTTCTCTTTCATGATGATTGCAGGTTTTAAACATTTGAAAAGTTCGTATTTTCATTTTCTTAATTAAGCAATGAGTTCTTTTTCATATTTAGCAGATGAGTCGTGTGTTCTACATATGAATGAGTTGTCTTCTATGAAGGCGTTTACCTTATTGATGTAATCATTCATTTAAATTATCAAAGTCGTGTTACCTATATCTGTCTTAACTGATGGCCTGGTTAGTTTCGGTTATTTCTCTAATGGCTCTGGCAGTCCTTTCATCTTTGTAATTTTGGCACTGGGTTTCTTTGTTGATGATTTTCTGGATTTCCATAGCTGCTAGCATTTTAGTGTTTTTTTTCGTATTTTTGGTTCAAGCTTGAATAAGGCTAGTTCAGTTTCTGCTAATAATTCTTGATATCATTTTCACTGGTTCTAACTGTGACACTGTGTTTTAGGCCTATGACTAAAAGTTCCATTTCATCTGCACTTAATTCTATATTAGTCAGGTTAATCCTGCTTGGATGGGGGGTGTAATTGCATTTACCTTTTTATTGTCCTTGTTCGCCCTCAGTCCGTTTAGTATCTTGGTCATTTTCTTGTATCTCTTATTTCATATTACTTCTATCCTTTCTTCCATGTCCTTAATTATTGCAATGGCAGTTGTTGTGTTCAGGGTTTCTGCCTTGTTTAGGTGGGTGGTCATTATGATTTGGTTTAATCTTCTTTTCTTGTTAATTAGGTACTTTATTTCTTTCCCTTACCTGATATTGTTGTGCATTTTGTTTTGTCTGCTTTGTGCTTCTTGATCAGTTTCCAGATTTGATGATCTAATACTCAGGTGTGAGCCTCTCCACATTAGGCACATTCTGTTGAACCATATGTTCAACAGTGTTTTACACAGCATTGGCTTCTTGTACCTGAATAGCTTGATGTTTGTTATAAATCCATAAATGTTGAAAAAGTCCATGTTGTGTATCTCAATAGATGTGGAGGCTTGGCTTCCATTGGGAACAAAAATATTTTATTGCATTAAAACACCTTTCAATATTATACAAACTTCAGTTATACAAGGTCTGAGAATAGCTTGGCAATGCACGTGCTATTAAAGGAGGATGTAGTCCAGTGTCTTGTCATTGGACGGATCAGACTCATCATATTTGGTTCGTTTGTTCATCTTTATGATTATATTGGGGCTATGTTGATAGGAAATGTAAACTGTATGAATGACGTCATAAATTAGAGGGAACAACATCGAAATTATTAAATATAAGGAAACATACAATAAATAAACATGAAATTAATCCCCTCAGAAGAAGATATAGGAAAAAAAGGAGTTCATCTATTTTTATCCCTTTATCTGCACTTTTTAACCCACAATTTTTTTTTAATCAAAAAATTGATTTTCTCGAATAATCACACATATATAATATACATCACACAACTTTAATTATACTGTATATACAATATACAGTTCATTATATACAGGGTGTCCATAAAAGATCTGACACATTTTATCTGCATTACCAAAAAACTAATAAAGATAAACTGAAACTGATTTCAATATACACTGAGTGGCCACATTTTACGACCACCCCCTTAATACAGTGTTGGGCCACCTTTCGCTCTTTTTACTGCTTACATTCTTCGGGGCATGGATTCTATGAGATGTTGGTAGGTTGTAGGAGGAATTTGAGACCAACTCTGAAGAACTGCACCTTCCATTTCCTGCATAGACCGAGAGCCAGCCCCGTTAGATTTAACCGGAAAGATCTAATTCAGTTAACTATCTCATTTCACAGTTTTGCCCGTGGGAAATGAGAATCTGTCGGTCTGGCAGTCCAAAGCAGCCAGACTTAAAAATTGTGCCCCTTCAAATCCGGAAAAATTTACTTCAATTTAACCGGAACGATCTATTTTTGGTTCATGGATTTTTTCTTAGATTATTACTCCCTAGTTAAAACTTCATCAGTCTGGCATTTGAAATCGGCCGGAATATGGCTGCCAGACTAATCCAAAGTTTGGAAAAATTGACGTCCATTTAACCGGAATGATCTAATTTTACTTCTTGAACCAAATTGTACCTAACTGCCTGCTAGTCACGAATTATTCGGTCTGGCATTCCGAAGCAGCCGGAATCACGGTGCCAGGCCGATTTAAAGAGTCAAAGTTGTCATTTTATTAGGTTCAACTTATGAAAAATAATTATACTTCCACGAATAAATTTTTATTTTGTGCTTTCTAAGCAAACATTTCGGTCTATATTCGAATTCGATCTGAGAATAATTACCTAATATGCGCAAACCTTCGTAAATGGACGTTAATTTAACCAGAATCATCAAAATTTTCACTGCTTAACTTTTTTTCCCCGACTATTTAATCGACCCAGCGAACCAGATTAATTTGGATTCAGGATATCAGACTGATTTATTTCAAACTTTAAATTCAGTCTCTAAATTAATATATCTGATAACCCACTATAAATTACAAATAAAGTGATATTTGTAGGAGAAGTTGGAGCCAAACACTGTGGACAATATTCAACAAGGAAGACCGGAAACCACTGATCCACATAAGATTTTTATTCTGATGGATGTGCATTTTGGCAGCCGCGCTGCCTTCTTCAGCGTACACGGAGGATTTGATCTGTGGTTAATCTGTCTTCAACGTTTCACTTGAGTAGTAAGTTAACTGAAAGGTGATCTGCTTAGCCATGGCAGGTTGTCCATTTCCTGAGCTGGTATCTACCACTGCAGATGGATAGGTAAGGGAGGACCAGTTCCATGGCCAGCACGTTTCCCTGACCTCAGTCCTTTGGATTTTTATTTCTCGGGTCACTTAAAACAATAAGTTTATGCAACCGACATTCCTAATACAGGGACTCTTCATCAACGTGTCATTGAAGCCTGCGAGACCACTCTGCACCATCAAGGAGTATTTGAACGGGTGCGACAGTCAATGATCCGGAGAGTGCATGCGTGCATTGAAGCTCTTTGAGGGCAGTTTGAACATTTGTTATAAATTTCTGAGGTGAGGAACATACCTGAGCGTTCATTGTCAGCAATTGCATCAATAACAATAAGTGGAACAACCTCTTCATCAAACCAGGTAGGTTCCCAGAGCCTAATAGGCCCTGCCTTCCAACTTGTCTTCCGAATTTAAGGGTTGCATCGGGCCAGATTTGTCAGCGTTCATCCTTATAAGCATTTAAAATATACTTCTTTTTAAGTGCAACAGAAGTGATGGTTGACAAGGATAATGATTCAAAAGCGGCAAAGTTCTTAAGTGAGAGGCTCATTTCTTTCTTTATAAGTCATTTTGAGTTTTCATCTTATTTAGCGAGATTGCAGATAGAGCAAACAAATTTTTCTATTGTAGCTATGGGAACAAAATCTGTGTCATATTCCTTGTAAAATATTCTAAAATATTCAGGAAATTCATTATCCTCTTCCATTATTATTCTGGAAGGAATAACTTTTCCTTTTTTGAAAATACGAGACGTTGTATCACAACCTGTGAAGGCATGCAAACCAGACAAGACCAAGTTCAACGAAGAATCTTTTAATTGGTTTCTCAAAACGTTCATGGTCTTTAGAACAGTCTGATATGAATTCATTCTGCCCTTCTCTCCAATGGCCTCCACGTTTAGTAGAAAATTAGATATTTCATCAGATTGTACTTTCCCAGTTGCAAGATTAAACAGCATTTTTTTATTTAGAGTCTCATCAAATGGATTAAGTGTATTTGGTTAAACATACCAGTCTCTTTCAATAAATATAATAAAGAACTGGAGCTAACTCCAAAAATCAGGTAAATGATATTAATTAGAAAATGGATGGAAAAATTCTGCGACCTGGATTCCAACCAGGAATCTCGACTGTCAAGATACCAGTCTCTTTATTGCATCCCTGTTTTTCGTAAATCTATAGAAAGTAATCTCACAAGGGAGCGGAAAAAGGAAACCAATTTCGTATGTTGACCAGTTGGTAAACACGAAGATGAGATCCTGGGATGAGTGCGTGACAAATATCAGCGGCAGAGAACAAGAAATTTCCGAGTTATAGCCATTTTTGTTTCCATTATAAGTCTATTGAGCAAATCCGAAAATATTAGAAATCATTTTTCTAACGTTGTTTCTTGACTTGGAGGGGAATCAAGAACATCTACACTTTGCTTTAACAGTTATGAAGTTCTTTGATAGAATGGTTAAAACAGAAAATAGCGCAACAACGAGCGCATCTCATGAACTTCATACCCCGTGTTGAACTAAACTCTGCAATGTCTGCAAACCTGTTTATCCTGTGCTCACTGCTGCTCAAACTGCGCAGGCGATGTTTTCGTCCCTTCATCTACTTCCACACCAACTTGCAGTGATATCTACTCTGAGGACGCTTACACCTTCCTTGTCAGTTTTAAACCAATGTGAATTTTGCGCACTTTGAGAATTTCTGAGGTGCTATAACTCCCCTTCGGGCTGATGTCTGCAGCTGAAATGCCGGTTGGAGGTACAACTTACTGTTTACTATTTATATATCAAATTGGATGGAAATCGGAGATTGGCACTTCGGGAGTGTTCCTTGTCGGCTGCAATATCATTTCCTTTCTTGAGTCCTCTGAATTAAACTAGATGAAATTATGCCAGCTTTGATTAAATGAATGATGTAGAATTAGTAAAATTCGAAATCCCGGTTAACTTGTCTGCTGCAAACTCACGATCACCTTCTCTTATGTTTCCATTGAAGATAAAAAGTATCTTATTAATCTAATGTAAATGAGATAAAATTGTGGCATTTTTCCATAAAGTCTGCCAAGAATATCATCACGATACATTGTGTACTTTTGTAAAAGATCTTTTAACCCAGATGACCTTCCAAGGATTTTAGTATCTTGTCCTTTGGTGAAATGAATTGGTCGTTACATATTAATATTTTACTGATTTATTGTTATTAAAATCTTGGCATTCGGTATGCAAATATTTTTATATAAATTTTAATTTAAGGCATATAATTTAGTCTGATTTTTAAAAGCTAGAACGTCAGATCAAAATATTTATACTCAGAAAAAAATCCAAGAAACTAGTATTATACAGTCGGTTTATTCTTCGATTACATTGCTAAAATTGAAATTAGACTCAGAGTGATAAGATCCTGAAATGTGTGGTAAGACTGTGTCCAATTTTGGCCTTTTCCATAGTTTCTGCGTCTCGTCCTTCTTTTCTTCTACATATGTCAATTGCTAAAATGTGCTAATTTGACTTTTTAAAACGTCCTTTATCCAGCTGCTTCGGAACGCCAGATAGAATAATTCGTGAATGGCAGGCAGTTAGGTACAATTTGGTTCAAAAAGTAAAATTAGATCATTCCGGTTAAATAGAAGTCAATTTTTCCGAACTTTGGATTGGTCTGGCAGCCATTTTCCGGTCGATTTCAAATGCCAGACCGAAGAAATTTTAATTAGGGAAGAGTAATCTAAGAAAAAAACCATGAACCAAAAATAGATCGTTCCAGTTAAATTGAAGTCCATTTTTCCGGATTTTAAAGGACTGCCATTTTTAATTCCGGCCGATTGGAACTGCCAGACCGACCAATTCTCATTTCCCATGGGCAAAACTGTGAAATAAGACAGTTAATTGAATTAGATCTCTCTGGTTAAATCTAATGGGGCTGGCTCTTGGTCTAGCAGATTTGATGGTGCTGGATCCCGCTGCCTGATGGCCCGTTCGATCTCATCCCACAAATTCTCAATGGGATTAAAATCTGGCGATTGTGCAGGCCAACGAAGCAAGGTAAACCCTCTTCTTCGAACCATCTGAGGACGATGCCAGCCTTATGACAAGGAGCATTGTCCTGCTGGAAGTATCCATCCCCGTCAGAGTACATCATTAACATAACTGGATGTACTTGATCTGCGACAATACTTAAATAATCTTGGGCACGCACGCGTCCGTGCAGAGGAATCAAAGGACCCAAACAATGCCAAGAAAACATTCCCCAAACCATAATACTGCCGCCGCCAGCTTAAAGTGTTGTGGCGATGCAGGTGGAGTCCATGCTTTCGTGTTGTTTTCTCCATATTCTAACCCTGCCATCTGCATGATGCATTTGAAATCATGACTCATCGGACCACATGACCTTTTCCAGTCATCTACTGTCCATTCCTTGTGCTTCTTGGCGAACTGGAGACGTCTGCTCTTGTTCAAGGCTGACAGTAGAGGCTTTCGAACTGGTCGTCGGCTTCCATAGCCTAAACTGTGTAATGAGCGGCGAACAGTTCATTCAGAGGCAGTCACAGTTTGTCCTTGATTAAGATTTGCTGCTATTTGACGCACTGTTGCTCTTCTGTCGCCCTGGACAACTCTGGCCAATCTCCTTTCAGCTCGAGCATTGAGGATCCTGTGACAACCACACGCTTGACATTGAGAGCCGTTTTTTTGCTCTGTAAACATTAATAACTGCTGCTCTTGAACACTTCACAAGTTCAGCTGTTTTGCTGATACTGGTTCCGACACTGCGTGCGCCGACGATCATCCCGCGTTCAAACTCGGTTAAATCACGTTTTTTGCCCATATTGTCGCAAAAAACACAGTGCAACTGATGGTTCACCTCATCTGCATTCCCTTTTTATAGCTATCTAGCCCTCTAGCTATCTTGCCTAAAACTGTCAGGTGGTCATAATAATTTGGCCACTCAGTGTATGAAACTGTAACTGAAAAGGTTTTATTGTGTTTCACAATTTCGCCACTAGAGTGTGGGAACGGTACATCCGGGTTATTAAAACAAAAGATGGCTATTCCATAGAAGAGAGCACAGACAGTGTATTGGTTTATCGAAACGAAATCGGTAACTCAGACACAGAGAAATTTTCGAAGACAATTTGATAAGGATCCACCATGTCGAAACAGCATTTTGGATTGGGAGAAGAGGTTTTTGGAAACAGGCAGCGTGCTATGCAAAAAAGCTTCAGGCCGCCTAAGCATAGCAGATGAGGATGTGGAAAGAGTTAGAGAGGCGTTTGATCGGAGCCCTAGAAAATTGATGAGGACAGCTTCCAGAGAATTGGGGTTGCCTAAATCCACGATACATAAAATCATACATAAGACATTACAATCGTATCCATACAAGATTCAGCTTGTACAAGCTCTCCAACCAGATGACAAACCGAAACATGTAGAGATGTTAAACATGATTGAACAGGATTGAAGACGATGGAGATTTTTCTTCAGCGTGTTGTGTTTTTCGACGAGGCGACATTCCAGGTTTCCGGATATGTTAACCGCTACAATGTTCGCATTTGGGGATTTGAAAACCTGCACTGTGTCCGTGAAATGGAAAGAGACAGCCCAAAAGTCAATGTCTGGTGCAGGCTTATGCACGATCGCGTACTAGGACCCTTCTTCTTTGTGGAACCAACCGTTACTTCCATTACGTATTTGGACATGTTGCAAAATTTTATTCCCGCAATTAGATTAACTACGGCCCCATATTCTCTTCCAACTGGATGGAGCACCACCACACAGGAGGACAATTGTTCGTGTCACTTTGGACGAAAAATTTCCATATCATTGGATAAGAAGAGATGGTCTATCTCTTGTCCCCCTCGTGGGGTATCATTTCTTGTGGGGGTTCACGAAGGACCAAGTGTTCAAGACAAAAGTTAAGGACATTACGGATTTGAAACTCCGAATCACGGTTGCTATTAACAACGTGGATGTCGATATGCTCAAAAGAACATGGCAAGAAATTAATTATCGGCTGGATATCCTCTGTGCGACCCAAGGAGCACACATTGGGGTCTACTAACTTGGTTTAATAAAACTTTTTCAGTTACAGTTTCATATACGTGTATATTGAAATCCGTTTCTGTTTATCTTTATTAGTTTTTTGGTAATGCACAGATAAAATGTCAAACCTTTTATGGACACCCTGTATTACATTAATTCATTTTTTATTTGAATTTCCCATCGCCAAAAACTAATGCAAAAATAATTTCTAAAAAAACATGGCAACTTCAAAATGGCCTTGATCTGAAAGTTGATTCTTTCTTGACAAACTTTAAACGAAATATACTTTAAACTTTAAGCGTATAATATACATCACAATGCTTTAAATGTAAAGTATATACAATGTACAGTTCATTATACAGTACACTATATGATCAAAAATATCCGGACACCCCTCACAGATCATCGATTGGCCCAATGTCACATGATAATGACTTGCACATCATTTAAATAGCTTCCCACACCTTCAGACACAACTCTGCTTGGACATTGGCAAGAATGGGTCGTTCGGCAGAGCTCAGTGAGTTCCAACGTGGAACCATCGTTGGATGTCGCCTATGCGGCAAGTCCGTGCGTGACATTTCCAGCCTTCTTCAGATACCCAAGTCAACAGTAGACGATGTCATTATGAAATGGAAGACCCGGGGATCAACAACAGTTCAACAACGAACCGGTAGACCCAAGAAACTAATGGACAGAGACCGTCAAGTGCTTCGTCGTGTCACCCGCAGCAACCGGAAGTCCTCGGCGGAAAAAATTGCCACAGAGTTTCGAAACGCCTCTGCAAATGATGCCAGTACCATGACAATTCGTCGGAAACTGCACACGATGGGATTCCATGGCCGTGCTGCTGCCCACAAGCCCCACATCAGCAGGGTCAACGCCAAGCGACGTCTGGAGTGGTGCAAAGCCCACAGAAACTGGACAATGGACCAATGGAAAAGTGTAATGTGGCCAGACGAATCTCGCTACACAATCTGGCAATCCGATGGACGAGTTTGGGTTTGGCGCATACCTGGAGAACGCTTCTTACCTGAGTGCACAGAGCCCACAGTCAAGTTCGGAGGAGGTGGAGTCATGGTGTGGGGCTCATTTTCATGGTACGGACTGGGCCAGCTCGTTCCTGTGCAAGGAATCATGAACTCCGACCGTTATCTGAATGTTTTGGACAACTGTGCACTTCCAACGTTGTGGCAATTTTTCGGAAACGGGCCATTTCTCTACCAACACGACAATGCTCCGTGCCACAAAGCGAGGCGTGTACAGCAGTGGTTTGCTGACTCAGGGGTCGAAGAAATGGGTTGGCCGGCACAAAGTCCTGACCTCAATCCTATAGAGAGTCTGTGGGATGAATTGGAAAGACGCTTGCGGGCCAGATCACATCGGCCAACTTCTGTACCTGAACTGATTCTTGCTCTTCGGGAGGAATGGAGGAACATTCCGGAAAGTACCTACCAACATTTGGTGGAAAGTCTTCCCCGAAGGGTGGAAGCTGTGATTCGGGCAAAGGGATGTGCAACGCCCTATTGATTTCCATGAAATCGTGGCTAGAGCGCAAACGTACATGTGTCCGGATATTTGTGATCATATAGTGTACATTATAGTTCATCCAACAAGAGAAAAACAGGGTGTGTCACAGGAAGTTTCAGGTTAGCCAATCAGAGAAAGGGGGCCTCATGCGCTTAATCACTTCTGTCTCATGTCTCATTGAAGAAGCGCTTTATAATATTACAGCAGAAACTTTAATATTATTCAGTTGCTTTGCTTTAATTATAATTAAAAATGTTGTACCCTTCATAAAATTATCTTTTAACTCAATTTTATATATATCATTGTTCGAGATTCCCTGGGCCTTTTCTTTCCAGGAGTCGAAAAGCGAGGAGAGGGGGGTGGTAGCTTCGCATGAAGACACTTCGTTTCCTTCTTGAACAATTGTTCGAACGCAAGAAAAAGAAACTTGCGTTGCCTTGGAAGTTTCTTCTATCAAAGCAGATGAGCTTTTAAAACACTATTTTCCTTTAAGTAGCAAAATACGTTCCACACAAATCTCCCTAGCCTGGCTGGGAATAGTTTTTCCTTGTTTGGCTGAAGAGTTGTTGCACGGGCGTCGCCATTACAAATTGACTTGTGCAGACGCTGAAGGAGAGATCCCACAAAGCATTGCGGATGAGTGAGTAGTCGATATCAGACCGGAAACACACCCTGTTTTTCTTTTGTTGGACGAAGTATAAATAGCTTTATTTTTTTTTTAATTTCCCGTTGGCAAAGCTAATACGAAAATAACTTCTGAAAAAGATGGCAACTTTAAAATAGCCTTGATCTGAGGAAGTCCAGGGGGTCTAGGCTGAACTCATCGACAAGCTGTCGATCTCGACAAAATCTAACCGTCGATAAGTGGCATATTACTCATTTATACACAAGTTTACACATGTTTGGCTAGATGATATACATTGATATACACAAGTTTACAAACATTTACACATAATTTTACACATTTATCCATGTATACACATAAATACATACATAAACACATACGTGTAGACACAGTATATTATTACTTTCACAGTTCAAGTTTCGTAGCACAAGAGAGTGCTTCATGTATGTAAATATTTTTAAACAAGTTTTGTTAATATTCTTAAAAAATGTGTATTTAGCCTGCAGGCCGGAAACGAAGGAAAAAAGATTTTAATAAGAAATCTGTTGCTAAATTCTGAAATAACGATCGCCAAGCGCATAGTCGACTGCTCTTAAGGCAGTTGTCGATGGTCAAAGTCTACACTAGAAAATCAAAGGTGTAGAGTCTGTACACTGTAGACTGTGTAGACAAGTAGACAAGTCTACACTGTAGACAAGTCGTGTTCATGCTAGCTCGAATCGACAAATGCGTCATTAGCCACGTGACCATCGACACTTGTCGACAGTCGACTGCTTGTCGATGAGCTCAGCCTAGACCCCCAGATCTGATGAACATGCCTATTTAAATTATTTAAAATTTGTGTTGTATTAAAATTATTTCATGTTAAATAAAATCATAAATGAAATAAAATTGTTTAATTGTATTTCGAAAAAAAGCTGTAATAATACAAGGACGTGATAACAAAAGCCTTTACACTTAAATGAACACGTCAAAACGCATAGTTGCGTTTTGGCCCATTTCATTTTTTACGTGTTTCATACCCACTTAATTAAAAGGCATGAAATAAATAATAAAAGTGTACTTATTTCAAATTGTAAAAATAAGGAGTTTTTTTCTGTATATTCTTGCATATTTTATTTCTCACAAGTCAAAAATGGGGACAGCATTATACAAGAGGATAAAAATTGTTTTTTTGGGCCCTGAAAGTGGAATTGCATTATACAAGATGCACATTATAGTAGAATAAATACGGTAAATGGAAAGCAGAGAAAATTGTAAAACTTGTTATTTTAGATTTCAGCTTTTTATCCTCAACATTAATTATCTCAGCACTTCAAAAATATGAAAAATAAAAAAAATATAAAGTGAAAAATAAACCTGAAAATGAGATTCGCATTGGAATTTATTAAATTCACAACATAATTTATAAAACAATATAACAATTTTATCCAAATCTAATAAACTCATAAAAAATTAGAAATCATAGAAATTGTGGTATATCAAAAATACATAATAAAATTATATACAGTATTACCCGTTTATTACGAGAATCAAGGAATGTGATTTTATCTCTTATTATCCCGATCTCGCTATATCCAAATGTAAGATAAATCAAGAATAGATGAATTCCCCACTTCATCTATTCTTGATAAATGTAATGAAATAAGGCATAGACACGCATTGTTTTAAACAAGAACAGTATTTATTCAGTATCTTTATTAAAATAATCCATGATTGTGGTGGTTTACTTTAATGATTTCATAAAATCGTTTCTAATAAATTTATGTAATAATCAATTCATAAATACCCTTTAATACATCATCATGATTAGCTAAATAAGTATTTAGCCGAATCATCAATGAATCAATTTTATTTGTTGTTGGAATAGGCTGTTTTTCATGGTCGTCACTTTCCTCGTTTTCCTATCCGCCATCTTGGCGTCGTCACTCAGCATTTCCGATGTAACGACATCATCTTCATTGACGGCAAGATTGTTTTATGATTGGTTCTCATTGCAGGCAGCATTTTAGCGAAAATTAGTTTACTTTTTGTGTTAATGAATTTAAAAGGATGTTCTGATACCAATTTTTTAATAAATTTGGGTCAATTTAATCACGTAATAACCGGATTTATTATAAAAAATTCTCGTAATAAGTATCAAAAATATATTGTGGTGAGAACGTTATTTCACCTTGGAGTATTAAATTTAATAAAAGATCATCTAAATTACAATGTGTAATCCGCAAAAACCTTTAAAAATTACTATTTGTAATTCAGCAACAATATTTACGTTACTATTTATGGTCCGCAATAACGTTTTCATTACTATTTGTGATTCGCAATAACCCAGAATTATATGAAAAGAAATTTATTAATTATAACCAGAACTATTTCTATTAATAAGTCAAAGTAACTAACGACAAAGAAAATATATTTTTTTTATCTTTTTATTTCCAGAGAGGCTGTATAGAGGGTCTAAATAAGGGTATTTGTTTAAATTGAAGAAATAAAAAATACTAAAAACAGACTTTATAAATAAGCTGGTTATTCTTTGTGGTTAACCATTAATAAAGACTGCTAAATAAAGGTAATGTCCTTAGTAAAAAAAAAAAAAACAGTATTAAGTTTAAAGAAAGGAGATCTACCAAACAGTACTACTAAAATGAAAACATTGATGAAACAATTTTGCAATCCTCTAACCCTGTATCTGGAAAATTATTTAATCTACCAGTGTTTTAAATAATGCTTGCAACACAAATAAAAAAGTTCTAAAAATAAGTCACTGCTAGTGACAAACTAGCCTTCCTGAGCCATATTTTGCACATAGAGCGTCTGCAGAACAAATTAAATTATTTTATTTTTGAACTAAACAAACTATCCTGAATAATATATTTTGCATAAAGCCACTGCAGGAAGTTTTTAAAAGGACTAACAAGGTAATCCGTCAACATGTATGTCACAGATTTCCACCAAATTGAAATATGTTACTCAAGTGAAGCTACAATAGATGCTTGCAAAATAGGAGAGTGCGGATTTTTGTTTCTTTCAAAATAAACCACGAAAACGAAAAAATTTGAGCACACATATTCATACAAGGACTCCATTGTTAAAGTGGTGTATTAATGCGCTTAACGGAACTTCTTTCTTCCACTACTCACAGCAATAAGCACGAATCCACTTACATACTATTTTTAAGAAGATACTTTAGGCTGAATTAAATAGAGGTTTAATAAATACGCCTTTATGATTAACAATGCTACTTAGCCAGAAGGAAAGCATTAAATAAAGAATTTAACAGAAGGGTAATATCTTCATACATATCAAAATGTTCAATGTCACTTTGTTCTTTTACTGTCAGAGAAGAATCCAATCTGTGGACATACAAGTGAGGAAAAATGTTCGCATGTTGTATTTAAAACACACTCACCACCATCGATGGAAATTGACATCTCAACCCATGATGTAGTAAAGCTAGTATGTTGATATTGTCTGGGCTAATATGATATAAAAATGTTCTAAGTGTATGACAGCATTGTTCTTTAGAGATGAATTAAACGTGGTTCCCACATGTGTAAAACTGCAGAAACCATAAAGCAGAAAAACCGGTCTAGTGCATGCTGAAGGTTCATGCGAGAAGACCCAAGGAGGACAAGGTCGTCAGCAAAGAGCAACCTCTCCACCGGGCAGGCGCCCACACAAACACGCTCATCGTCTCGGCTGCCCCTGTCTATCCAGTCCATAAAGATAATGAACAAGGGGGGGCGACAGTATGCACCCTTGGCGGAGTCCAACACCCACGGTGAACGGTCTTGACTTAATGCCATTTATCCGGACACACATCTCAGAGCTTTCGTACAGAGACATGATAGCAACCAGTAATTGCCCATCCACTCCATACTCTTGCAACACTTGCCAGAGCTTCTCCCGAGGAACTCTGTCATATGCTTTTTCGAGGTCCACAAAGCAAGCATAGACCTCTTTTGCATACTCCCAGGATTTCTCAGAGATTTGCCTTAGAGCAAAGATGTGATCCATCGTGCTTCGGCCAGGTCGGAAACCACACTGCTCCCCCGACAGTTTGGAGTCGACTATTTCCCCGCCCTCTCTTCTCCAGACACACAGCGTACACTTTCCCAGGAATGCTGAGCAAAGAGATGCCTCGATAGTTGTTGCAATCTCTCTGATCTCCCTTTTTGAAGATAGGGATAACAATTCCTGTCTGCCATTGCTTAGGGGCCTGTCCAGATATCTAAGCAACCTGACACACTCGAGTCAACCACAGGATACCATCCTGATTTAAGGCCTTTAACATCTCAGACTGGATTTCATCATCACCTGCAGCTTTGCCAGTCTTCAGGGACTTAATTGTCCATCTGACTTCTGTTTTAGTGATACTACCGTGACTATTCTCTGCTCCAAGGTGCACCTCATGTGCCTCAGTTGTTGCTGTCACCGGATTAAGAAGAGATGCAAAGTATTTCTTCCACCTATGCAATACACTCTCCTCCGTTTTCAGAAGCCTCCCATCTGAACTCTTTGGCTAAGACTGCCGGTGTGCCATCCAATTGCGCCATTGCTGCCATGAAAGCTAACCGCTATTTACATGACCTTAGGTCTTAGTTGGAGCAGTTACCTAGTTCGCAAGCCGGGACTATCTTTCCTAAGGCATAAATTCATTAAAGAATAAATCAGAAGATCTTCAGTGAGGGTTTTTTTATTGTATGCCAACCTCAGCTGTTCAAATTAATGATGAAAAATAGGAAAGAAAAAAGATAGTCTCGAAAAGAAAAACACACCTTAGGAAAGATAGTCCCGGCCTGCGAACTAGGTAACTGCTCCAACCAAGCCCTAAGGTCATGTAAATAGCAGTTAGCTTTCATGGCTGCAGTGGCACAATTGGTTGGCACGTTGGCGGTCTTAGCCAAAGGTTCCTGGTTCGAATCCAGGCTGCAGAATTTTCTTTCCTATTTTTCATCATTAACTTAATAAATTATTTTGTAAACTGACAAAGGGCTGGAAAAAAGTTTGCAATACCGGACTACCAAGGAAAAAAGTTTGTAATATTTTCTACAAACATATTTATTGATCAAATGTAAGACATGAATTTTTGTTTTCTTCTTCTCCCCTTCTGTACACAAAATGTAATTGCCCTAAATATCCAAAAATCTTTGCATATTAGAAATTTTTTTTATTACAAAGTAAAAGCCATGGCTCCAGTCAAGGAGAACTCAGGAGAACTTCAAGAATAGATTAAGAACCCTTCTCAAAGAAGGAAAAATACAAAAAGAAGTTGCTGCATGTTTAGGTTGTTCTCAAGGCATGATGTCCAACGCATGGAAAAAATACAAGCTCCATTGAACTGTCAAAGCCAAAACAGCAGTGGTCGTCCACGCAAAACTACACGTCGAGATGATTCAAAGCTGTTGATATTGTGTAAAACTATGAGAAGATCAACGTCCAAACAAATGAACCAGGCTTGGAAGAAAAGTGGAGTGTCTGTATATGATCGTACGGTGAGAAACCGGCTTCATGAAAAAAGATATTTTTACAACAAGACCAAAACTAAGCCCCTTCTTACTACCAAATATCGTCAGAAAAGACTGAAATGCACCAGAAAACACGCCGACTGGACCATGGAATCGTGAATCAAAGTTATTTTTAGTGATGAGTGCCCTATTTGTGTCAGTGGAGGAGATGATGCTGGAAAGTGTGTGTGGAGATTACCATCAGAAAAGTTTCTACCAGAATGTTTGAACCAGAAACCAAAGTTCATACAAGGCATCATGATCTGGGGTTGTATGTCTGCAAAAGGAGTTGGCAAAACTTTGCATTCTAAATTCAACTGTAAATGCAAAAGTATATTGCAACGTGATTTATACTTTCTGATCCCGACAATAGAGGAACAGTTTGATGTTGTAATTTTTCAGGACAACAATGCAAGCTCTCATCGCGCGAAAATTGTGACCGATATGCTGAAAGAAAGGAACACTACAAGAATGGATTGGCCAGCAAACAGCCCGGACTTAAATCCAATTGAAAACATTTGGTGGGAGTTGAACAAGTTGGTTGATCACAAAGGACCTACTAACAAAGCAGAACTTGTGGATGTCATCAAGCAAAGTTGGCAAGAAATTCCACCAAATGTGTCCAAAAATTTAATTGATTCCCTACCTAGAAGAATTGCAGCCGTCCTTAAGGATAAGGGCCATGCAACCAAATAGTAGTCAAAAATAAAGAAAATATTACAAACTTTTTTCCTTGGTAGTCCAGTATTACAAACTTTTTTCCAACCCTTTGTCAGTTTATAAATAATTTATAAAATACTGATTAAAGATAGAATTATTTGTTTTTTATTTATTGTTAGAAGACATAACAGTGTTTGAATAAAAAAAGTTTAAAAAGATTTTAAGTAAAAGTTTTTGCATAAAAAAAATCTTTAATTAACGCATGACACTTAACATAAAAAAATATTAGAAACTTTTTTCCAGGGGTTGTACAACTCATTATGCCAAGATGTGCTGTTAAGGTGCGTTCCCATAGCTCGCTTGAGCTTTGAAGCAAATTCTGCTCACTAGAAAAATATGGCTTGAAAAGTTTAGCTTGAAAAGCCAAGCAAGCGTTGAAGCTATACCATAGCTAACGTGTGTCGCGAGAAATCGCAGGCGTGAATTTCAAAAAACATGGCGCCTTCAATGCACGAAAACGTTAGTTACTGAAAAGGAATTTAGTTTTAAAAAGCTGTTGCTAATTAATCTAAAAAGTATTACTGAATTTATCTTATTTGATTTTTCTTTTATATTGTTGTATTATGATTATTGCCAATTTATTGTTCTGTTATTGTAAATAAATAAATAAATAAATAAATTTTGTAAAAACGGGTAAAATATTTCCAATTTAGCAAAACGTGATATTTATTTTTATTTTCGATGAGGCTGCAAAAAATGGATAGGCAATTGTTTCTGTAATAAATTATTTTAAAATAAAATTAAAAAAATAAAATAAAAAATAAAAATAAAATAAATAAAATAAAATAAAACAACTAAATTTAAATAAACCTGTTAATTAAATAAATAAACTTAAGTAATAAATAAATTAAAATAATACATAAATTAATAAAAAGACTAGTAAAATAACAAATAAATATAATAAATTCAATAAAAATTTAATGGAATAAAATTAAATTAATGAATATTATATATAGGATTGAGTCACTGAATTATAACCACATACATAACCATCCGAATAGCCTCTTTTTGCAGCCAAAACAGCAGCTAGGCGACAGGGCATAGATCAATGAGTGCTTGGAAGGTGGCAACAGGTATCTGTGTCCATGCGAACAGCAGAGCATCACGAACTCATGAGGATTCCGTGGTGGAGGGTCTCTCAGCCTGACGTGTCGATCCAGATGTTCCCACATATCCTCGCAAAGATTAAGATCTGGGAAGTTTGGAGGCCAGGATAGTAAATGGAATTCATCCTCATGCTCCTCGAACCATGCACGGCAAATTTTGGCCAAGTGGCATGTGACATTATCCTGTCGAAAGATGCCATCATTCGTAGGATGCACAATTGCCATGTATGGATGCACCTGGTCGGCAACGATGGATAAATGTGCACAGCTATTGATGGTACCTTCCATTAATGTACCCAAAACCTGCCACGAAAACATGCCCCAGACCATTTATACGGCCTCCTCCAGCTTGTTGCCGCCCAACAATGGTTTCGGGCAGTTTGTATTCGGATGTCTCCCGGCGGATATGCGAGCGCCCATCAGTACTAAGCAGTAGAAAATGCGACTCATCGGAAAATGCAACCTTTTTCTACCGGTCTAAAATCCAATGTTTGTACAGCAATGCAAACTCACGTCGTTTCTTGCGATGCACACTTGTCAAATGGGTACTGGAACCAGACGTTTGCTGCGAAGGCCAAGACGCAACATGGTGCGTTTCACAGTTGTTTTCGATAGCATCTTGGTTCATTCCTCGTTCATTTGGGCTGTCATGATGGTCATGTAACTAGCCGTCGCAAGCACCGCTCACCCCATTCATTAATGGCCCATAGTCCTCTACAGTTTCTACGCCTGGAGTGAACATCTTGTCCATTCTTCCACTCATTGTACACCTTCACTACGGCACTACACGAACAGTTCACGAAATCATCATATCATCTTCAAGGCCTGTTAGTTCGCATACTTTAACTATGACTGCGACGACTGCTGTACGAAATGTTCCTCTGAAATCACCTTTATATATCTTCCAACAGGCACCTTTATCCGCACCCCCCCCCCCCCTCTGTGAATGAGCACAACCGTATTTACATATACCTACGTGGTGGTCATAATTCAGTGACTCGACTCTGTATAATAAATGAATATAATAAAATAAAATGATATTAAAATAAAAAGAAATATAAAATAACAAATTAAAATTTATATAAAATAAACTCAATTAAATGTAGTAAAATAAACAAATAAATAATAAATAAAATAAATAAATTAATAAAATAATAAATAAATTAAATTAAGTAAATAAAATAAAAGATATAAATATTAATAAATTATTAATAAAAATTTTTAAAACCATACAATAATAATCAAAGAAGAAATAATAATAAAAGTAAGATTTTCTTCAAAGAAATCATGAATACAAAGGAGAAAAAAGAAACTAATACAAATCACAGCATTCTTCCTTCCCTTTTCTCCTTTATATTCACACTATTATGTACGCATCCATTGCAGTCATCAGGGAAATGTGTGTAGTGCGTATGTGCCTTGGGTCATTTCCAAGCAGCAAGTTGCTTTAAAATCAAACTGAGCCAGATGTACGCTTGAAGCGAAAAGCAGCTTGAAAATCCTCTTGCTTCACGCAACTAGCGCTTATCAGCTCGGTGTTTAGGATAGCTTGAGCTTGATAAATCACACACAATACGCTTAAAGCTTCAAGCTTCACGCTCCAAGCGAGCTATGGGAACGCACCTTTATAATTTTTTTTTTTTCATATAATAAAGTAAGAAAAAGCTATGCCAACAAAATTTTCTCTTTTAGTTGTTGTACAGTGATTTTCAGAGTTTAATAATAAAATTTGTTTTACATTTTGTATACTTAAAATATATTTCCCTCCCACCTCAAATTATAAATTTTGTTTAATAAATCATTCATGTAAATTTCTATTTTCAGAATGCAGTCTGAATAACAACTGTTAATGTAGATGAGATCAAGTGTAACTGTGATCCTCAGTAATCCCCCACCGGACACTACCATGAGTTATCCTGATTATAATCAAACTGTTGAAGACCATCAGTGTGTATTAGTTTTGATTAACCTAATAGGTAAGGGAAATATAAATATAGCTTTTTTAATATATTTATACCTTTTGTTACTATACAGGATATACACAAATGATTGCCCCGGTTTCATGATTTTATTATAGGTGTATTATTTAAAATATCATCACGAAACTTTACAAGTACATAGAGCAACTCTCCAAGTTTTTTGCCATGTTATAGGTGCTCGAAAATGTGCCCCTTTATTGATTCTACAGATATAAATCTCTGTAATCAATGAAAGCATGTCTCTGTCAATTTGAGCAAAAGATCGGTGATACGAGCCAGGTAATGGCAGATAAGCCAGTAATAGCAGCACAAACACTAAAGGCTGGTTTCCATTTAGTGTCTGTTTGGCGTCTCGTCATGCTCATTATTAATGGTATTAATGGTCATGCTCATGTATGAAAGAGGAAGAATTTTTAACAAATTACATTAAATACTTTATGATGGTTTATACATTTTGTATTATTATTATAAGACTGGCAAAAAAAACTGTTCTATTTGTTGACAGGAGCTTAACTACAATTAACATTTCCATTTATTCCATTTATACAATGTAAATGAACAAAGAGGACAGTGGCTGATTTTATTT
>JAHWFO010037377.1:768026-802814 GCA_023313115.1 Rhysida immarginata
CCCCCCCCCCTCCCCTCCCCGTATCCCCCCACACCCCCCCCCCCCCCCCCCCCGCCCCCGCCCCTCTTGGGGGGGGGGGGCGGCCCCCCCTTGCTAGATTTCATTTTTAAACTAACTTCCTATGTTGTGGTAATACTGGAAATGATTGTTATCAGTTTCTGTAAGTCCAATATTTAAAAAGTGTGAAAAATAAAATATATACAGACAATAAAATATAAAATTATGTATCCCTTCATATAATTATCTTGCCCGATGACATCTTTTTAAATGTGATTTTTGAAATGATAATCTGCATCATTGAATACCATTAATGACGCTGTGTTTATATTATTTTTTATGAGAATAAAATAAATTTTATTTAATTTTCTTGTTTTTAGCTGTGCTGTTATTTTGTGTGCAAATATTTTTAGTGTTGCAGGATTTCAGGGCTGAAATATTAGTATGTTCAATTATGCTAACTAAATTAACAGACCATTAACAGAATATTGACTACTTATTTATTCCTATTGCACTAGAACAAATTAGTAGTTTTAAAAACTAAAACTTTGCATGGCTCAGTCATTGGATAAAGTAGCCCTTTGGCATTAGGAATGACCTGTATATGGCCCACCGCAAATTCATTTTGGCGCTAGCAAAAAATGAGCAAGCAAGCTAAAATGAATTTGTGGCGGGCCTATGAAAGAAAAACTTTTTACCACAGGAGAGATAAGAAACACTTACTTTTGATTAGAAATGAGGTCCCTAAGAAAGAAAAGGAGCATACAAGTATTTAAAATTTATGAAGACTCGGCTTTCAGAGTCTCCAATGAAAGTTCACCAATAAATCCAATAATATAGGATGTACCAGAAAGGTTCATCACTTTCAAAAAACTATATTTTTTAAAAAAATGAAGATACAGAGGCAGTAGACATACTGAAATATTTGTAATAATCTTAAGTTTTGTTTATAAGTGCTTGATGTGTCCTCCTCCTGCTGTACGGCACACAGCTAGCCGATAATCAAATTCCTCCTATATCTGGAATCACGTCACAAATCACGGCTGTTATTCAAGTTTTAAGCTCCTCCAGATTTGTCAGAAAAGGGGCACAAAAATACGGTCTTTTTTGTATCCCCACATACATAGTTGCAAACAGTGAGATCTGGGGATCGAGGTGGCCACAAAAAGGCTGTGTTGTGCATTCACCATCTTGACAGTAACTGACAGGACCTCCCTACGTCTTCTAGTTGCACCTTAGAGACCTCTACCAATGGTTGCCGAGCTATTTATGATTGATGAACCTTTGTTACACCCTGTAGAATTGTATCACAAATGTATGCTAAGTTTACTGTTCTTTAAGTTAGCAAAGCCTTCACAAGCCTCACAGGATTTATTGTTGCCTACTTGTCTACCACCATTGTTGAATAAGCTTGAATTAATGCCATCTTGTCACTGCTCCATAGTCGCATCATTGTTAACGAAGAGCTTGATGTGAAAGTTTACCTACCAGCATGCCTCCTCTGTTGTATAGTCACTTCACTGTTTCACCGTGGAGTCTTTGTTTCAATTCCTCAACTCTGTATTGTTGTTGCTGGTATCTTTGACTTGGATGATGATTCACCTCTATGCACCTCCATTACCACCCAATCACCTCCTTGAGCTTGTTTTCTTTCGTGCTATAAATCTGAGAGAGCCTGATATTGTTGATCTGCTAGTCTGGCTCCTCTCCACTGTAATTGTCTCTCCATTATTACGGGCTGTGCAAATAATCCAGTGGGTTTTTTTTTTGGGGGGGGGGTGTTCTTCTTGCACTGAAAAAATAAATTGTAAGATATTAAGAATACTAGGGGCATTCAGATTTGACCTGGTCTTTATTTTTTATAAAATCAGGAAACTACAATAAAAAACAAAAAAAAACCCACATACCCCAGTTATTTCCAAAGAACTCTACTTGCTTCTCTACACATTTTTTCCAGCATTCTGGGAGCATCTGGATACCAATGTGTAGAAACTGTCAGGCTGTTGTCGAAACCAGGTCAGGAGATCCTTTTTCACTTCCTCATTGGAGCCGAACCTCTGCCCTCCCAAGAACTCTTTCAGTGGTCCAAAAAAGTTATAGTCGCAAAGGGAGAGATTCGGGCTGTATGGAGGATGTGGCAAGATGTCTCATTTGTGTGTCCATAGTCAGTTTGGCTGTGTGTGGTCTGGCATTGTCTTGCAGGAAACAAATACCACTGGTAAGGAGTACAGGATGTTATAGAAAAATAGTCCAATAGTCGTTAACATCTCTTCCGCCTAACTAATGAGTGATATTCTTGCCAATTTGCCCCCTTCCCCCCGTCTAGTATTCTCTAGCATTAAAGCTTTCATTTCTTTTGAAATGAAAACTTCTATAGGACTGGTTGCTTTTTCCTTAGTGTCGGGTTCAGGGACGTCCTCTTAATGTCTCTGTAGTAGGGTGCTTTAATAGTTTGATGTTCTTCCAGAAAATCGACATGAATGATATTCTTAATGTCCCATGATACAGTCGCCATCATTTTCATTGCTGACTGTGTCATCTTGAATTTCTTGGGTCATTGGTGAGTCCGTGTGGCCACTCCATGCTCGCACACTTGCTTTCAGGAGTATGATAACGAATCCATGTCTCGTCAGTGGTCACAACATGCCTTAGGAAGCTGTCACCTTCCCTGTCATATCGCTGCAGCAGCATGGAACAGATTTCTAGTCGGTGGTTTTGTGATCCTCAGAGTTGCTTAGGGATCCATCTGGCACAGATCTTGTTGAATTTCAGCTTATCGTGGATGATGGCCTCCACACTGCCAGTGTTGATGTTCAGTATTGAAGCCAATTCTCGGACATGAATTCACCTGTTGTTCCTTATTAGCTCATTTGTTTATGCAATGGTACCATTATTGACAGCAGTTGCTGGTCTTGCCTTATGAGGTGCATTGCTGGTGGATTCTTGCCCTCCTTCAAACTTTTGGTACCAAGAAAAGACTGATGATCAAGACAAAATGACTCGGTGAACTATCTTTGAAGTCTCTGATGAATTTCAGATGCTTTCACACCTTTGTTATGGAGCAACTTGATGATTATTCATTGTTCCACTTTGGCTGACACATCGCTGTCTGCCATTTTATTTAAACAAACAATCGGTTGTCATGGCAACTGGATGAGTGGTGCTGCATTTGCATGACAGGCGGTAGTTGCCATCCTAACAATGAAAGTTTAGATTTTTACAACAATGAAATTTACAAAAAATTAAGTACAGATCAAATTTGAATGCCACTTGTAAATTTTAAAAAGTAGAAAGGGACAGTAATTCTGTCTAGTCCCTTTATTTTCTGCTTAAAGTTTTTAAGTATTTTATACAATAATTTCTACCTGGTCCAAAAAGTCCTTAGTTAAAATTTGACCAGATTTTTAATATATAAATTAGGGATGTAGCAATAGTTTTTTTTAGAGTCTTTCACTTTATCAAAATTTTTGTTTGTTTCATCTTGATCTGATATTTATATGTTGCTATTTTCAGGCAAGCAAATGAAACCAAAACTCTTCAATAGATTGTATGATCGAATTGTACGTCTTCAACATGTCCAAGTCCAGGATTCACAAGGTGGTGTCCGAGGAATATGGGTGCGTTACAAGAAAAATTATCCTGTAGAGAACAACGAATGGGGTGATTTCCAGGCACATCGAAAAGCTTTAGGACTTATCTGCATTGGTATTTTATATTCTATCTTTAAATCATTTTTATTTTCACTAATTTGAAATGATGCTTACTTAAATTGCTTTAGTTTACTCTATTAGAATTAAAAAATAAATTTATGATTATTGCAATTACAATATGGCTTGGAAATTGCAACCTTTTTCATGGTTGGAGAAAATCAAAATGTGAAGTGTCTACCCTCAATGTTGGTTTAAAAAAAAAAAAAAAAAAAAAAAAAAAGTGATTTCCCCTATCCGTCATTTCATTTCAAATATCATAGTTCAAGAAAAATAACAGCAGACATTTTTTTATAATTTTATTTATAAATTAGATTAGCTTTCTTCCATTTAATCCATAAGAAATAAATGCACATTCAGTTCCTCTTAAATATTTTTCCGTAAGATCAGTTTTACGGAAAATAAATAAAAATTCACTTCCTTTATATCTGTTTTACATAAAAAGATTAAAGATAAACTCTAAGTAAACATTTGATTCTAATTATTTTGCATTATTATTATTGTTTTGGAAAACCAAACTTGGATCAAGTGTGGAAGCCAAGTACCTGAGGCAGATCCAAGAGAGGGCCAGGCCCAAGGAAGGGAAGAATTACGTGCTTGTGGGAATATTGATGTCTGGGTGTAGGAGTTTCCTTACTATGTCGCAAGTGTTTAGGATTGTGGCTTTCTGTAAGGTTTTACATAAGTAGGTCAAAATTCCAAGTGGGTCAATTGGCCTTCAATACCTGGGATATAACAAGTCTTGGATGCTACAAATTTTTGTGAACTTGGGATTTGTTATAATAAAGTTTCACTGCAGCAGCTTAGCATCGAAACGACTCTGCCATTATATTTCTCTTCCCTTGCCACTTCTTTTCTACCAGTCCAATGGGCATCATTCACATGGTGGTGGAAGAGGCAGAAGGGTGGCACAGGAAATAATCAGCTCAGTGGGAACCAGCATTAGTGGCTTTGTCTTAGGCACACACAATTCCAGTTTGTGAAATCTGTTCAATGTTGTAAACTTGGACATATTTAAACCCAATTCTTACCATCTCTTGTGAAAATATCTTAGAACTTTAGAAGTGATTTTTCTAAACTATATTCTTCACTTCTCTTATCTCTTTATGTAGTTCCTAGTTTTCATTCGTTATTGAAGCAATTTTATAAACTGATTATTAAAATACTATCTTAATACTCTACTGCTGCTTGCTTGAGAACAGTTCACTTTTGAGTCATGTTTCGTAAATTTGTTATGCTCACCGGTCCTTTTCGCAATTACTTTAACCGCCGAAATTCACTAAGGGCAGCATTGGCATTCTCGTTCCACTGATAATACAGCTTGGCTAACAAAGCACAGTCCCGTATGGTAAGAGCCATCAAAAGGCAGTTGGGCTCAGAAGATGAGAATTCTCCCAGCCTTTCCTTTTATACTCATGGTCGCTACACGGAACGCGTATATGCAAATTAATGCATTTTATTCGGTAAACAGCGCCAAAATTTGGTTATGTTTCGTCCATTTTATTCGGTGGCAACTTTTGGTACTAATTTTTAGTTTTTTAGAAATCAAAATCCTATGGTTCACTATGTATGCCCATCAAATTTGGTTATGTTTCATCCATTACTTTACTCGCTAGAGGGCTCTAGATACCTCACATTATTTTATAACCACCCTGTATTTAGATTTCCGTAGAGTACTTTTCTTGTAATCGGAAACTTGCATGAAAAAGCAAATAGTTAATTGGACGATCGTAAGAAATTTGTCTACTTTTTTGTACTTTAATAAGAGAGTGTTTTCTTGGCTTGTAATCTTTCCTGTCCATTGCAGCATCCCACTGCCGTGCTTCATCGTCATCTTTAGGAAACTGAGAAAGCTTAAAGGGTTCCAAGAAAGGGCAGTCCTGTACTTTTAATAGTTTATGTTCACTACAAATATTATTTAGCCACTGAGAAAGTTTTACACACAATTTCCACAACTGACAACTACACAGGTTCTTCCATGCCAGGCATTTTTAGGTTCGTTGTCACCATCTTAATGGCAGACGAAAAGTGCCACCTAGCGAGAGCGCTTTGCAGATCACACCCTCTATATGATACCATTGTGTTTGGCACATTTCAAGAGTGGGGAAAAGTTCAGGCATGTGTGGTTAGGCATGTCATTCATGTAAAAAAACAACCTGCATAATCTGTGGTGTATGTTCACGAAAATATGGTTCTTGATTGAAATTTAGATGCATTTTTAATGTATAAAAAAATGAAACTCTGCAAATTATTTTTTCCCATTCTTGTATTTTCATAATTAATTCCAAGAAACCTAGTTTTTACATAAGCATTTAATTTTTTTTTCTTTTTTAGTATCTAATTTAAATATTATTGCTTTAATTTTTAATAGGTAAGTGTAGCAGTCAAACTGAGTTTGAAGATCTTTGTCGCCTTTATGAGACAATGAAAGAGAAATACAATTCTACTTTGTATGATTCTCGGTGTCTAATATATGGATTCAACCAAGCTGAAGCCAATAAACAACTGGAAGAATCCTTGCCAATGGAGAACAAAACTTATCCACTTTCTGTGTCAACTGATAGTGATCCGCTGGCGATTGACAGGAACGGTGAGAGCACTGTTGAAGCAGATGTTTTAACGTTACAGAAACATACGTCAGATGTTTTGACAGAGTGTGATTCTGGAATATTTTCTTCTCCTCCTGCAAGTGGAGAAAAAATACATGAGCCAGTTAGTGTAACGAATAGTGTGGAAAAGAATTTGAACACAAAAAATGAATGTAATGTTAGTAGTGTGATATTTACACATCATGTACATGTTCAAAAGAAAAAAGGCCATGTTAGGAATGCATCACTCCCTGCTTCCCCATGTAGATCAACTTCAGGAATTTATGAAAGTTGCAATTTTAGTCTACCTCCTAGCCCCACTGCCATTCGGGAGTATCCTAGAAGCCCAAGCAGCTCGGAAACATCAAGCAGTTCTAGTCACTATGCTCTGCTACCTCCTCACAGCGTGAAATCACAGTTAATGTTTTATCCAAACACTGAAGACTGTACAACGTTAGAGCAAGATTTGTATGATTTTATTAGTTCCATATTTTGGATTTTAGAATCTAAAAGGCTTGATAAATCTCATGAAAAATTAGATAAATTACCATTATTGTGTGCTCCTTTTGAAAGGAAAGATCTTGTGGGCATTGATTTAGATAGCAGGTAAGAAAGTCTTTTTATTAAAAATTGAGTGCAGTATGTATGTATATTTATGACATTAAGTTATCCTTTATTAATAAATTCAGCTGCTCCCAAACCTCTTGAAGTCATGTTCCATGAAATTCTTTATTTTTCATCCATCCCATAAGAAGACATAAATAGTATAAGAAATGCTAATCCAAGGATCTAGCTGGAAATTGCTGAGTGCCGGTTAATTTTTGCAGAGAAAAACTGCATATTTTGTTAAACAACAAGAGTGATGGTCAGCTACCATTGCAATAGTCTATATTAAATCTTATCTTGGAGTACTTATGATCTTACAACCTACATTGTATAATGCATATTTAACTTACAATATGAGTGCTGGTTGCATGCGACCAGTGTTGCCCAGTATAGATAGATCCCTGTAATCCCTGATGATCAGTACCAGAATATTTTTGGACCCCTGATTTTAATGGAGGAAATTCACTTGTTAATCATCAAATGATTATTATACTTACCATAATTACCACTAGTAAATTACTCTTAACATGATTAAATTCAACAGTGGATATTGAATAGTTTTCGTTGATGGTATTCGTTGCCTTCCTCATCGCTGACAGTGAACGGTTGGTTGCCTTGGAGATTACTTCAGAGGTTCTTAGTGTGTTAATGTGTGTGTAGATATTGTGCCTGCTTGTTTGCTTGCTTTTTTTATATACATAAATATATATATAATAACTCCTTTGTCTATATTACTTCCTGAGTGAAGTACATTGTGCATTTTCATATGTATATTATGAAATGTTTGCATAATCGCACATTTAACTCTCGTATGTATAGTAGTTATGTAACTGATATCTTTAGTTGAAAACTTGTAATTCACAAATAAAAGCTTGTGCAATAAAATGCACTAGCAGTGTTTATGCAACAGAATCGGTTTTTGGTTTGTCTGCAGTTTTCTGATTAATTCTCTTGAGGCTTATTAATTCTCAGATGGTAAATCTGAGATTGCATGTCCCATAATTTAAGAAAAAAAATTAAAGAAAAGAGAAATATAAAAGATAAAAAGAAATGCAAATAGTGCATTTCAAAGTTGAGAATTCTGCTTCATGCACACATAAAACCCTCCACAAACATCAAGGTTTTCCTTAGCCATAGCAGATTTGCAGTGTAGTCAGAGAAAAGGATATAGAGTGAAGTTCTGTTAATCTGAAAATCTGGTTGCCGATAACTCGTGAGAAAAATTAATGCTAAACAAAATTGGAATTTCTTTGTTTGCATTGTCATAATGTAATGCATTGACAAAAAACTACAGAGTTTAGAAAATACAGATATGACAATGAAAATACAGAAATGACAATGGCTGAACATGTGCAATGACTCACCACTCAGGCAATGGCACTTAAGTAAGATTACTCATCGCCTGCCTTCACTAGTGGCATGTGCACACAAATTCTTTGATATAGATCTAGCACAAAGTTTAAATTTACTGGAATATTAGTTAGCCCATAAATCTGGTAATTTAAAGAGGTCTTAGTCTAGTTAGTTTGAATTAACAGAACTTGTGTGTGCAAAGTAATTATTTAATGACTAAAATAGCCAAGGAGGTTGGAAGTTAATGAAAAGTACTGTTCATACAGTTCATGTAACATCACATTTGTGTCCTCCCAAAGGGAAAACCCATTCTGCACATTAGTGAATATTTAAGGCATTTCCCTTGTCTGCCATAATTTTGTGTCCATGATTCACAAGTACAGTATATGATTCCCTCTTTTTGAGGTAATTTTTTTTTTTTTTTTTTTTGCAAATCTTCCTTAAAATGTAGGGTAAGGTTTTTTAAATATATATCTAAGTATTTTAATTGTCATTGGTAAAATATTGTACATGATTTCCTATGTATTAAAATGCAAAGCACTTTTTTTAAGAGAAAAATCGGCACTTCTGCACTTGTGCATTGATCATTTTTATTGTATTGATCATATCGTTAATAGTTGTATGTAACTGTTGTTAATATGATCATCAACGCTAGCAAAATTCTTGATTATGATGTCTTTGTGAGAGGATTGTTTATGAAACCACAGTTGTTTGCGTGAAATTTTGGCAGGTTCCATCTAGTATATGATAAAATTACAAAGTAACACCACAACCTGTTTTTTTTTTTTAAATGAATACTGTGCCCAAAAATTGCATAAGTAAAGAAAGCCAGTATGTCAAACTGAATTCACGATTAGTTTATAGGTGGGATGAGATTTCTTTTTTCCCACTATTGGGAACACTTGTTCAGAGACCATATTTGTTAGATACACTTGTTCAGATGACTACCTATTATTTCATAGTCTGCTTATCCATGTCAAATATCTCAAAGTAAATTCGTTATTTTACCCATTTGTATTGTACTGTCTATATTTAGTTATTCAGTAACGTCCACTCCACTTTACAATACCTTTATATTATTCAGATAAGTCTCATTAATACTAATAATATCAGTGTAAACAGTAACGCATTAACAGTGAATATAAAACTTGTTTAAAATTTAAAAAACTTCAGTTGTAAATGTATACTAACAATGTCTGAATTTGTAAAAAAAAAAAAAAAAGCTCCAGTTGTAAATTTATTTTTTTTCTTTTGTGTGCCTTTGTTAATGCTGGAAAGTACAGTATATGTAATTACGGTCTGGCAGTATTACATGGGGCTCGACAAAATATTTTTGTAGTTGTAGACAGTTGGCTACAAGGTTTCAAATTCTAGTATCTAGTAACAAAATTGAGTATCTAACTCTAATACAGTATTACAAAGCAGTGCTTCCTCAAGTAGAGGCAAATTCCCAAATTACCTAGAGCCCTTTCTTTTCATTGAGACTTATGCACATAGAAGAGCCCGGTATGTTATGATACCACTGGTGCATTGGTGGTTTTGGATCAAAGTCAGTTATAGAACAAGGCCAATTGCATTTTATAAGTGTTCAGAGTGCCCACACCTAAGCAGTTCCTTTGGCATGTTTCGATTTGTTTCTGCACAGAAAATGTGCCTTCACAAGATGCAGTAGACACAGCAACTCTGGAAATAGCTTGAAGTATTGTAAAGATTGTAGGATAAATTTCATTTTGGTTGGTAATAAAGTTCAACATATCATTAAAATATTTTGGATTTTTCCTGTTACTTAAAAGATTATTTTCCACTCACTGAGAATTTGTTGATCAAAATTCCAGAAACTTCAGCTTTTCTTTGTAGAAAGGCATGGGCCTTTTATAGTTCTATCACTCCACTTTGTCAGGTGGTTACATGTGTAATAGTCAATGGATACCACGAAACACATTTTAGGATTATTTAATAGCATTTGTCTACCAGGCTTTGTTGAACTTCGGTTCTTTCAGACTCAAATATTTTGAGAATTTGGAAAAGAGGTACACAAACTTAAAGGGCAACTCTGTAGTTATATATGTTTCATTTAAATTGAAAGACTAACTTCTTAATAACCCTGTGACATATTTTAAGAAATTTAATTCAAAATATAAATGTCTGAAATCAACAAAAATTTTAAATGCAAACTAAATTGGAGGGCATCCATCTTCTTAGTGGCCATGGTGAAATATCACCACCAATATAATATACTCATAAAAATTACAAATCTGGAATATTCATGATGTTTTTTTTATGTGAAGATTAGGATGCTGGTAGTAGTATGAATAATGATTTTTGACAATGACACAATAAGCTTATTAGAAAACTCTGAAGAGGAATTTTTGAATACATTTTTCAATCACCCCTACAATTTCAATTTGAGGCAATTAAGGCTATAAAGAAAAAATTGAATTATTTGAGTTTAAAAAAAAATTGAAATATCATTGTCTACCATTTTTTTCTAAGAAAGAAAATATCAAAAGATCTGTAAATGTTAATAAAATAAAATAATCATACTGAATTTGAGAAATATCACCCATCAATTAATATCAATGAGAAACATATGGACATCCGCATAGTCAAGAATCTGCAGGTGTTGTAACAACAAATCAGCATGTATTAATGGGAATATGGCTGTAATAAACATTCATAATATAACTTTTTAATTGGATATCACTGTAGAGGATGCAAGAGAAAGCCAATGGACCCGGAAAATGTCTACTGCTGTGATTATGCCAAAATCACTTGATGTCTATGCCCTATGATATGTTTGACCTTTAAAAAACATGCTTACACCAGAGTCCTGATTTCACATTTAAAAATACATTAGAGACCAGTTATGTTGTAAATTATGGGAGCCAAAAGTTTGCCACCCGCGACATAGCGAGCCTCAATATATCAGTTTGCTGCTATGTAACAGATGGCACCACTTTCAATAGGACTATGTTAAAATGACAATATTGCAATCATATCATTTTTAATAGGCTTCATCGCTAAGCAATAAAGAATATTTTATCAATAATCATTCATTTAATTTTGATAATTTTTAATTCAATTAATTAATTTAATCTTGGTAAAAGTGTAGATAGGTGACATAATAAATGAACACATTCGGATGAGTTTTCCAGGAGCCACCGAAGCAAAAATTACATCAACAGAATCACATGCTTGATAAAGTAAAACAAGTTTTAGTAGCTTTAGGGTTACATGTAATCAGCTATATAAAATAGCTTACTAAATAAATATTATGAATAAGTAATAAAAATTTTATACATGTTGCATTTTTTTCCTTCTTTAAACCCCCCCCCCCCCCCAAAAAAAAACAGTCCGGGCAACGACCATGACTTAACCAATTCCGCGATATAACAAGTCGTGGCATATCGGGTCTCTACTGTACATGATTGCATTGAGAAATTGGATGGCCTAGTTAATATGTAACGTTTAAAAAAATATTAATGAAAAAATAATTTCAGCATATCCATTGAAGTGGGGTGATTTCTGTACGACTTGTAATTTTAGATACCCCAACTAAAAATCGCAATCTGGTAAGCTAGGCTGCCATTCCTACGGAAAATGTCGACTCAACAATTGATTTGCTTCAAACATGTTTTGTAGCACTTACCGTAAATATTCTACTATAACGCGACCTCTTGTATAACGCGACTCCACTTTTTCGGCCCAAAAAATCGGCAAAAATCCTATCCTCTTGTATAACGCGACCCCCATTTTTGACTCCTCGCGAGAAAAAAAATGCACAAACTTATACAGAAAAAAAATCTTTATTTTTAAATAGTCTGGAAATTTAATATTCAAAAACCTTCAAAATCTGATTCATCTGTGTCTTCATTGGCTGAAGAGTCCTTTTTTTACATGTTTTTATGAAATGAATCGGCATATCGTGCCTGTTTGTAACCCAAATGATTTTAATGGGGGAAATTAAAAGTTCAGTTACATGCATTTTTACACCAAAATTCAATTTAATTTTGGAACATTTGAATTTAATTCGTCTGAATGTCATCAGTACAGAAAGCGACTTCGACAAAAGCAACTGCTTCAACTTCGAGGCAGTCTGGAAGTTTATAGCCCTACATTGATATGGAAAGCTTTCTCACTCGCACATCGACAAAAAAACACAACAGTACATCAATTTTCTTAATAAAAAGACAAGTAATCTTTATTCAGTTTAATATTTTCACTACATAAGCTTTCTTGTAGGCTTTGGTTCGAGGCAGTTTTGAAGTAGGCCTAATTAGAAGTTTCGATGTTTGGGAGAAGTTATTATCGATGTTGTTAGATGTTGGCGACGAGAAATTCGAATAAAAAGTGAATTAATATATTGTATAATGAACTGGACATTATATGCAATGTAATTAATGTATAATACACGGCAAATTCGTCTGAATGTCATCAGCACAGAAAGCGACTTCGACAAAAGCAACTGCCTCAACTTCGAGGCAGTTTGGAAGTTTATAGCCCTACATTGATAGGGAAAGCTTTCTCACTTGCACATCGACAAAAAAACACAACAGTACATCAATTTTCTTAATAAAAAGACAAGTAATCTTTATTCAGTTTAATATTTTCACTACATAAGCTTTCTTGTAGGCTTTGGTTCGAGGCAGTTTGGAAGTAGGCCTATTTAGAAGTATCAATGTTTGGGAGAAGTTATTATCGATGTTGTTATCATCGACGATCGGCCGCAGTCGTCGGAGGGCTGATTTTTATCCTCTAGTATAACGCGACCCAGCAAATTTAGATGCTTTTTTAGGCCAAAAAAATTCGCGTTATAGTAGAATATTTACGGTACCTAATGGGACCGAAATAGAGGTGCACTGATCTCTCTCCTGTAAGCAAGGGATAATGCTGTTTCATAATATGTTTGTTTAACTTCTACCCATCACTGAAAGGGTTTCGAAGGAATACTCTCAAGGCAGTGCTCACACTTCATTGTTGCAATAGAACACTTTAACTAACAAGGGAATCCCTCGAGCATGTATGTCCATCCCTTTATTTTCGTTTAATGTATGTCACAGATTTCCACCAAATTGAAATATGTTACTCAATTGAAGCTACAATAGATGCTTGCAAAATAAGAGCGTGCGGATTTTTGTTTTTTTCAAAATAAACCATGAAAACGAAAAAAATTGAGCACACATATTCATACAAGGACTCCATTGTTAAAGCGGTGTATTAATGCGCTTAATGGAACTTCTTTCTTCCACTACTTACAGCAATAAGCACGAATCCACTTCAGATGAAATAGACAGCAGCGAGACGGCAATGGAGTGGCTTCTCAAATTTCTAAACAAAGTTCGTTTTTGAAATAGATTATTACAATTAGCTAATTGCCTTCCAGTACAAAATGTCTAGAGTAATTAATAACCATTTCCTTAATTTATCATTTCATTTTATTAAGTAATTCGGTAATCAAACACTGGGCTGGCTTCATGTGCAACGTCGAGTAATACGTTGCGTTGTTGACGGGGTATGTATCGTGGTGCTTTATAATTTTAAATAAAAATAGTATTCATGAATGCCTACCTCATCTTATAAATTATTTCGAGACGAATAATTGTACAGCAAAATTAAGATTTTATGCTTAATAACAGTGCTCTAACTGCAATTCTTTATCGATCACCGCTAACAAGTCGCTTATCCTCTTTCCGCCATGTTTTTTGAACTCTGCGTACTTCCGGGGTGCTTCACTGCCGTGCAACGCTATCGCTTCCACGGTGTGCTTGCGCGCAAAAAAATGTGCATCGGAATTCTATGTGGGGTTTCCTTGTAAGATCATTTTATATGGTAATGACAGTATACTAACACAAACACTTCCAATTCTGGTTATGTTCAGCATATTTCTATTATACCCTCTCTCCTGTACCAATTCAGATATGACTCCATCTGGCAATGAAATGTGTAACTGAAATAAGCAGTAAATTTTCTATTTCATAACAAACTCAATGTTATTCTGATCATTTCTTCGGAAAGTACAGTATGTTCTCTAATCTCAGAATTCTGCGAGATATTACCTATTCAAAATGTGGATTATCCCGAGTTTGTAATGTTCCAAAGTCCTTTACTGCAGAGTGAATTATTATAGAGGTGTATGAATGCTTTCAGTAGACAAATTTAGATTTAAATTCTGTAGCAAGATAAGAATTCATTATTGAAATTTTATCATCTTTGAAACCATCCTTTTAAACATAATTTTAATCCATTAAATGGATGAAAATTTTGAATAAAATTAATTTTACTTTAATTAGATCTTATAAAAAACGTAGCCAAGGTAGAATGAAAAAACACGTAGGTGATCTGTCTCTCTTGGCTGGTCTCACAACAGATGCCATCAATTATTATGTTGCAGCTTCGGATATTCTGAAATCTGTTAATGATTGGCTTTGGTTAGGAGGTAAAAAAAAATTTTTTAAACTTTAAAGTCTATTTATTTTTAAATATATATATAGTAACTATAAATTTTCATAGAATTGCATTATTTCATCACATAATTATAGAGCATGTATTCAAGATATTTTGTGTATGTGTGGCTGCTCTCTTTTTGACAATGTAATTAAAAACTGGAGAAAAGATTTCACACAACATTTCAATAAATATGAGCAGCCTGTAGTTCCACAAAAAATGTTGGATAAAACCCTCAAAGAAATTTTATATATTATTGCTTATAACAGGCAGATCTTGTTTACTTGTTGATATGTCGATGTTAACTCACAAATCTGTATTTGGTTTACATTTGCAAATGCTGCAGTTATGGAAAAAGATGATGTAAATGTTTACTCTATATTATCTTTGGGAAATTTATAAAAGAAACAATCAAGTATGTCATTCTAAAAGTTTTTATCTAAAATAATTGTTTAGAATTGAAATGTGAGTTTTGCTATACATTTCAAGTTGCTGACATTTACTGTTAGCAAGGTACTTCCAACAGAAGAGAAATTTGTCTAATAATTTTGTTACACATATCCTATTGTCATACCACATTTGGACTAATTGAGCTCGTCTGAACCTCCCTCGCTCACAAATTAATACAATGGATTCTCGTTTTTACGAATCTCTGGGACCTTCGTAAAATCCGAACTTTGTAAAAACCAGACTAGAGAAAATAATTTTCGTAAAAATTAGACCAGAACTTCGTAAAAATTTGAGAAAATAATGATTTGAAAAAATTTTATCCGGGGGATTTTTCATAGAGTATAAATGTTTTTGTTGTTATGGCTTCCTCATGAGCTTCTTTGTTGTCATTATCATCAATCTCAGCTTCAGCGCCGCCATCTTTGATTAAATCGCAGATGAATCATAGACGAAGTTACCACTACCAACAAACTCGGAAAATTTACTATTGAATTTCAATCTACTTTTTAAGTTTTCCCACGCTTCGAATTTTTCGAAATCAGTATCATTTTAAAGATGACTTTCGCAATCAACTGACTCAACCATACTACTTTCGCAGTGATGGCGCTAGGCAAAATCAGCGTGGCACAGCGCCATGCTGCCCCTCGACCCCGCCACGCTGCCCCTCGGCGCTGTACAAACGCAAGAAACTGAATCCAATAAATGCCAACAATGTGCGGCTTAATTGATCATTGTGGCGTGAGTGATTTAATTAAATACTTAGTACATTCATTTAAAATATTAACTAACGGCATCAGTTTAGTTGGTAACCATGATGAGCTGTTCATCGCATTACTCCTTGTGCTTTTTTTTATCCTCCGTGCTGACATGTCGAGCCTTTTGTATTCGTGTGCGGTGGTTTCCTGTGGTCGCGTTACTGTCAAAACAAACCGAGAAGAAATATTCCTCAATAAGCTTTCACGTTTAAATTAACGTTAATAAAATGTTGAGGGATAATACAGATCAACTGTATAAAGTATAAAGTTTAAAAATCTTAATGCAATCATTATTCGCAATTTTATCCTGCAAGAATAGTGCATAAATTGTTAAAAAATATACTTTAAGAACTATTGAGGAATGTACCACCAGATGACGTCTTATTGTGGCATCACAAAGTAAGGAAGAGATTAGCCTAGAAGAAATTAGAAAGCCTTAACGTGCCCTAATCGCATACAGATTCAGAAGTTAGCATTAAGCCTTAAAAATATGAATGTAGGTCATTGAAATGCATGTACTTTTATTAACTTTAAAGTAAGAATTTAGCTGCATTCAGTGCCCCATTGCCTTTGAGCATGCCATGCTGCCCTTTGTTTCTGTAGCCATCACTGTTTCGACATTTCCGATATAGAAAGTGAAACCAGCTTATGAATCGATTTTCTCATATCGAAACTTTCTCATAACAAAACATAAACACGTGCTTAAATAATGGAAGCAAAATGATTCATTTGCTACATGACCAGTTAGAGATAGGTATCATTTGCTTAACAAAAAAGCTTAAAATGATTAGTTTAATTAATGAAAATTTTACTATTAATTACTGTTGATAGCTTCGTAAAAATTACAGTTTTTTACAAGAAAATTACACAATTGGAGTCGGGATTTCAGAATTACTTCGTAAAATCCGGAATTTCGTAAAAACGAGAATCCACTGTACTTGACACAATATGCTTAGGTTTTGTCTGTGTTCAAACACTATTTGTGATGTTATTAGGCATATCCAGTGTTTCAGAGTGGTGTCAGGATACTTTTGTCAAAGTAGAGTATCTTGAATATAAGAAAGTGATAAATAAAAATTGGAGTTAATGCTCCAATACAAGGTGAAGATATTACAAGAAAAATATGGAATGAAAAATTTCACGACCTGGAGTCAAACTACGAGTATTCAGATCATCACCTTTACCAACTGGATCACGACAGAGAAGGTACAGCAACAGCATCTTCAAGTTGAGAGAACACAAAGCTGTCTCCTTGCTGTCCTGTGTCTGCAGTAGCCCAATTGAACAAAAAGCTGAATATTTGTGGTCCCTCGTTTGAAAAGTCATGGATTTTTTCCTTCCGTTTTTCCTTGTAATATCCTGAGCGGAATTTATGGACAAGCTGCTGTCTCTCTGCAGTTTTTTTCTGAGAAATGCTAATTCAGCTTGTAAGATCAGACTGATTCCACTTTGTGCTTGTTTGGATTAACCGCTTCCTACAGTATCTTAATTATAAAATGATATTCAACTATTTTGCATTAATATTATATTGATCTATTAAACAATACACAAAATATGTGGTGAAATTTATTGTTTTGTTATATTTTTTTACTTCTGACTTAATGAAGATCTGAAATATCAAATCAAGATCTGCCTGCATATAAAGCCCCTTTAACATTTAATAAATATAATAAGTTTTAATAACATAGTATGTGTGTGGTTGTGTGTGTTTTATTTCAAAATAATTTAACAAATAATTTGGAAATTATTCTTTCTAAAGGATGTTATGAGGGCTTATGTGCTGCTTCAGTCATTACAATGTATCCTCGACAAAAGCGACAATTATCATTGCAGAGAAATTCCTCGTTCACTGCAGGGAGCCCTTCATTTGGAGGAAAATCAAAATCGGGTAAGAAATTTCAAATATGAGTGTAAATCCATTTACCCCTGAGAATTTGGAGCTTCTTGGTCAACTGTGAATTTGTTAAAAAGAGTAATTAATTTTGACTGATTCATTTGACAGGCTCATTTCATATGGTTTTATGATTATCTGGTATTTTGGCAACCTTATGATCCTCTCTATGCAGTTTGAAAAAAATTTCTTAAAAAAATCAGCTAGTTCCCAAGACGCCTCATGCAAAATGAGCTTGCTTTCAGAAATGTCAGTTTAGTTGAAGAGGGGAAAGCAGGTTTCGGAAAGGAGCTCCTGTTATTTTATCATGTTTCCACTACTGCAATAAATCTTCATATACACTGTGCATTCAAAAAGTTCTGGGGCTGATTTTTTTTTTTTTTTTTTTTTTTTAACTTATTGGTGGCTGTTAGAATATGAATCTTATTTTATTCGTGCATACTTTTAATAAGATATATTAATTTATTCTTATAATCTTTAGATTTCCTCTTGTTTTCAATGGATTCTTAAAATATTTAAGAGACAAAATATTCTATTCTTATAAAGAATATGTAAAATTGTAATCAGGTGCATGAAAGCACGTCCTTTTGTTGTTTTTATTTATTCAATCTTCTTCTCACTCCCCTACTGAATGTAACACGGACATGTTTGGGAGAAGACTGTCTGCCTTTTTCAGAATTGTTGAAGAAAGGAAAAGGAACAAATTTTTCCACTAGCATGAATACTGTGTATGGTTATACCATAATTTTCAGGGAACTATACGCCCTCGCTGGTAATACACATCTTTGTTTTTTCGTGTTTTTAGAAAAATTCCCATCCCATAATACACAATCTCATATTATATGCACTTTATGTACCTAAGATAGCGATTCAGCATCAGAAAGTGCACTGCCACATTTGTTCAAACGTGCAGTGCATTATGGTCATCTGATTTTTGAAGGCTTTAGACATTTTATATATTCTCATAAAATGAAGAAATAAGCATTCAAAATAAATGATCATATAACAAAATTTATTCATTACAGCTAAACTTACATTATATCAGAAATAAATTTATTTAAAGTCCTTCAAATTCGGAATTGTCTGAGTTCTTTGCTAGGCCTAATTAACATTTTTTTTCTTCTTCTTCTGCCAAGTCTTCGATTCTCATGATTGAATCATCCACAGGAGGAGTAATTCCTGCTTTCACAAAAGCATTCAAAATGTATTTTCTTGTACTCTGTCATGTAAATGAATAATTGATAGATAATTCAAACATTTTGTCTCCACATCTTTATAAAGATTGATTACTAGCAAACATCGGGTAAAACTGCAGAATAGTGTCTCCTAACTTCTTTGATTGATAATCAAGACTGATTGCATTTTTTATTGTGTCAGCTCTAGCTAATGACAAGGTAATTTGCCTTACTTTTTGAACTTTATTATTACAGAGTTCACACAGAATAAGTCACTAATCCACTGTGCTGACAGATATCTCAGCTTGGTGGCCATCTTGAAAAGTTGCTGAGAAAACCTGGTATCCCTGGTTTTATGAACGGATAATGGAAGAGAGCCACCGAATTCGCTTTTGCAATAGCTTTTGCAATAAATATACGTGAAATATGTTTATATGTGGAATATAAAGTGAATACATACAATGTATATTGTATTTACTGTATAATATTGTATAATAAAAACCAAAGGTAGTATAAAAATTCTTCAGCCCAAATTTCTATTGACACCCCCCCCCCCCCCTTCCATCTTTGTCTTCTCTACGTTTATTATCAGCCTATAATACACTGTAATGATTTTCTTAACTTTTTTTCGCGTAATACGCGTATTATACCCCGAAAATTACGGTACATTCACTCTGTACTTCAACAGTGATTCCATCTCTAAGGAAACTATGGAATTATTTGGAACGTAGTCTTATAGATAACCTACAATTGTTTTATAGTGTTTCGAGTAGCATAGAGTTAGTAGTGAAGTTCTCGTTTTTGTTTATGCTGAAAAAACTTTTCGATGGAAATATTTTTTGATGGAACATTTTTAGCTTAAATTGAAATTAAAAACAATCAGACCACTATATTGATATTTGTTGAATTATTTAAATTTCAAGTGGGTTTGGCAATAAAACTGCACTTAAAAAATAATCTCCTTACACCCGTGTTGTGCCCATTGATTTGTCATAAGAAAAATTGTTGCAAAATTCACCAAATCATAAAATTGCAAACTTAGCGTATATTCTCGGATACAGGTTGCACGTGTAGGTCGCATCCCCAAATTTAGAGTATATTTGGAACAAAATTCATAACTGGTGATGTTAATTCAATCACTGTATTAACCTTAAAGATCACAACAGACAAAGTAAATACCATCTTGAAACAAGTTTATTTACAAAACGGAAACAAAGCTATCAAAACCCTTTAAAACTTTCATCCTAAACAGAGATCATAAAAAGGTGGTCAGGGCAATGTGAAAAAGCAGAAAAAGTAGAAAAACATGGTTGTTCCATGAACATTATGAATTCATGACAGAAAAGTTTAAAAAATGTGGGAAAAAATACTGCTTCGTGAACACAGCCATTGCAGGGAAGAGGGAGAATTAGGGGGAGAATAGCTGTGTACGTTAATTTATTCAAAATGGCGGTAAGCAAAGCAAAGCCGTTTGTATCTCCATCGAAGTTAGTTTCCTTAAAATAATAAATGGATGTTAGATGATTACTGTTAACAATAATAAATAGATATTAATTTAATAAAATGTGAAATGTGTAAGGGTCGTACAAATGAAAGCAAAAATTATTTATTTTATCCAAAGTGTATACGAGGAATTTAAAAATAATCTCCAAATGCGTTAAGGCATTTATCTCACTGTGTAACAAGGCGTGTAATTCTTTTATGGAAGAAGTCTTTCGGTTGCGTGTGGAATCATTCCAAAACCTCTTCTTTCACTTCATCGTCTGACTGAAACCTACAGCCTTTCAGATATTTCTTGAGATCCCCATACACGTGAAAGTCACATGGGGATAAGTCCGGGTTGAAAGTGGATGCTGCATTGCTTCCCAGTTGAACTTTTTGATGAGGTCTAACGTTGCTTTCCAGGTGTGAGGATGCGTGTTGTCGTGGAGAAGAAGCACTCCTTCTGTAAGAAGTCCAGGTGCATTGTGCATTGTAAGAAGTCCGTGCTATCAAAGAGCATTGTGTCACTTCAGAAATAAAAGGTGACGCTGTATTCAGTGTTTGACAACTCCTTTGCATGTGCATGTCATAGCCCTGATAAACAGTACAATTCGTGCCGTCTGTAATAAGAAATTGTTTTTGCCATAGTTATATGGCTCAGGGAACACTGTGTTTAAAGTGTACTGTGATTGGACAAGCTGCAGCAATGCAAATAAGCTGCACCATTGACATGAAAGGTAAACATTGACTGCGAAGATGTATGTAAGCCAACCAACTGTAGAGCAACTCAGCCATCATGCATTGCAGAAACGGATGCAATTCGTAATACCAGAATTGGACCTCTCGTGATTGGCAAAGGGTTGGGCCTTCTCTGATTAGTCACAGTTTCGGCTCCCTCAAGTGGTTGGACATCGTCATACTCGGAGGGCAACCTCTGAAAAGAATCTCCCAGCAACCATTGTCGGGAGAATGCAAGTTGATAGTGGCATTGTTATGGTTTACTAAGCATTGTCATTGGACTCTTTTACATGTAGGAGATTGAGTTTTTAAAATTATTATTCAAAAAATTTTTCATTCAAAAAGTGTATTAATTTTCATTATATTGAAAAAAATTGAAAAAATTAGATATAACTATTGTAATTTTCATTGAAAGAATGTATAATTTTAATATCCTTCGGTATTCAGTTTTTATTTTGTTATTGTTAAGGATTAAAAAATTAATAATTCTGCATCTTGGTCATTAATTGATTAATGCAGGGCCGTCCAAATCGTGCACGTCGCCTGCGTGCAACATAAAAAGCTCGTGGGCAAAGCCAAGGAGATAGTCCAAAACTCAGGAGGGGGAGTGGATACAGTTTTTCCTATGCAGTATTGTCAGAATTTAGGAGGTAATTCCGTTAAATGAGGCATTATTTCTTTTGTTACTAATACTTACTTGTTTTTCCTCTCGCATAACATGCCGAGGAAGCATTCCGAAAAAGCATAAAATCACTGAACCAGTATTTAAATCGGAGTAGGAGAATCTGTTTTTTTTTTTTCCATTTAACACTGATCGGATTCTAAAGGCTTACTATACAATTGTGTCCTATCGGGAAAAAGAAAATACAATTCTACCTGACATCGAGAAAATTGTCACATTAAAACAAAGGAAATAAAATGGTAAACTGGCTCGGTTTGTTTTTTTTTTTGTTTTTTTTTATAGTATCGAATTGATAATTAGCAACTCGACTTTAAGGAACTCATCAACGTAATGTGCAATAGGGTGGGAAGGAAAATTACCCGCGTGTACGGGCGCTGCCTGCGGACAGAAATCTTGGACAGCCCTGGATTAATGGGTTGCACTCATCAGATTATATTTGTTTCTTAATGTTATATAAAATTGATTATTTGACTGTAATAAGAGGTATTTTAAAAATTAAATTTTAAAAAATCTTTCCAGGTAGTTTTTCTTCTCACAGCCTTCCAAATGGACTAGACCCTGTTGAATACAAGTGCAAAAACAGTTTATCATCCAATGAAATAATTGACAAATATAAAGAAGCCATTATTCACTACAGTAAAGTATGTGTTTTTTTTTTGTTTTCTTTTTATAAATATTTAACAAAATTATATTTTTGAGAGAATACAAAAAGAATTTGTAAAGTCTAACCTTTGCAAATGAGGTATATTTTCAAATGGTAACATGTCATATTTTCTTTGATCAGTAACGACAAGAAACAAAACACTACAGGGCTACTATAAATGATTCATTCAATTTCAAAACTCTGCATTTTCCAAAGTATTCCACCTGCAAATGTAATTTATGCATAAAAGAACCGTAAACTCGGCAAGTTTGCATCATGATACACTCCTTGGCAGCATGAGTCCAGTGACTGTACAAAATGGTGCAGGAAAAGAGTTTGTGTGTGCTAGAATATGTGAGATGTACTTCTATTATTGCATTGCTGTTAGTATTCAGAAGAGAGTATAGAAAGAACGATCATGTAAACTGAGCATTATCAGCAGTTTAAAAACACTGGTTTCTGTGTAACCCTGAAAAAGCACCAGTCGACCAAAATGTATGGACCGATCTCTACTACTGCTTGACATGTGACCAGAGGGACACAGGGAACATTGGTAGTATGTGAGGAAAATCAGGTGAGTTTTTCAGTTCTTTCCATGTACATGTATCAATTACTGTACTTTGTTATATGGACTTGCCATTATAAATTGTGGCATTATGTAGAGTCCCGTTATATAGAGGGAGCACTGTACTTTGAAAAATACAATGTTTTGAAATTGAATGATTCAGTTATAGTAGCCCTGTACGATCTTTATTTTAAGATGTGTACAAAAAGTAGCGGATCTTTATTTTTCTTGGCTAAACGAATTAACTGCGGAATTTCTCCTCTGGCGAAGAGGCGTAGGTAATCTTCATCTGCAAGCGTGCAGTTGGTCACGTACGCAGAGCTCATGAGTTGCTGTCTGGCATCGTGAGAATTAGTGTAGAATACACCTGTCGGTTTATCAATTTTCTCGAAAGGCCATACCATCTACAAAGAGTACTCTCTGGCGGTCCTTCGTTGGGCAACAGGAACTTGTTCGCCCCATCATGACAATGCACCTACCCATTCATCGCATCTGATTCAGAAGTTCCAGGCCAAACACAGCATTCCCTTTGGTCCGCCAGACTCCTTACTTTCCTGACACGGCTCCATGTGACTTTTGGCTGTTCCCCAAGCTCAAAATGCTGCTGAAAGGAACCCGATTTAAGTCACGAGAAGACATTGTGCTGAAAACGACGGTGGAGCTGTCCGTCGTTCCCAAACAGGTCTTCCAAAGATGCTTCCAACAATGGTGGGAGCAGTGGGAGAAGTGTGTGCAGTCCCAAGGAGAGTACTTTGAAGGGGATTAATGATTAAATCCAATAGGTGAATAACTTTAGTTTTCCCAGCTAAAGGTCCTATACTTTTTGTACACACCTTGTAAACACTTCTCTTTTGATTTCCTAGATGCTATGTTCTAGAAAAACGAAATTTTGATTAAAAAAAAAAATAATGGATAAAAAGTGTGGATAAGAGGTAAAAAAAAAAAAAAAAAATACAGGGGTATTTTACCCCTTTTTTTTTTTTTTTTTTTTTTTTTTTTTTTTTTTTTTTTTTTACACCCTTCTTTTATCTCCAATTCTATCCCCCTCTGCTTATCTCCATTTATCCTCCATTTTTATCCCCTACTTTTCGAACTTCATTTTAACCACGATTTTTACCCATTTTTTTGCTTCATTTTTAATGGGGCAATTTCCTGAAGTTGAGACTTCTGCTACTTTCCTATAGTTTCCTTGTGAGGATGATTAATTTCTTGTTTTTACTGAACTAAAGACAAGTGGAAATAACGACAAATTGGTTATGCAGTGGTTAAAAAACAACTCTTATTTTCATTTTTAAATATTTAATTTTTTAATTTTATTTTATGTTGAAAATTTACAAACGGTATACAAATAGATGAACGTATAATATATAATTAATATATAATAATAGATAATATTCATAATATACAAGCATTATTATTAATATGGTTATCAGTTTAGAGTATCTGTCATAAAGTTTAAATTATGTATAATAATAATAAATTGTTTGTAAATTTTCTTTCTAGTTTAATAAAGCAGTGATAATAGACATCGAAGCCAACATTAAAGCTACAAAGATATTAATTAAACAAGAAAAATATTTGCAAGCTTCACAATTTTTGCAGAATATAGTACTTTTTAATCTTCAGATATCTGATGAAGAAAAGGTAAATATTTAAATTTTATTTTTTAAACTGATAAAATGTGTAATTTTACATGGTGTTTCTACAATTGTGAGTGGTCACGCAAAACGGGACCTGAAGAGATTGAAAATGATAACACTTGGACTTTCAACTTTATTTTAGAGCATTATTATAGTGAACAATTTTTATATTAATCATTTTTCTCATGCACCTCAGTTTCCATTGACTTTTATGATGACAGATGTTCAATGCCTTTTTTGTTGATTTATCACGGACTAGGATCCCCCAGTGATCGAAATTCGATCAAATAATTTGAATTAATATGACATTTGATATTAAAAAATAAAAACAATAAAAAAGGCAATGCTACATGAGTTGACAAATATGGCGCACAACCTGTTCCTTAATGCTACCTTTTTTGAAACTCCTTTATACCTGCGTTAATGTGAACGAATACGCAAACAAAATATATTGTGCACATCTACAGTACAGGACCTTTCCAACCATATACGTTTCATGCGTATTCGTCCACATTAACACAGGTAAAAGTGTATGACAAAAAATGTGTTGCCGTATTTATATATAGATTCTCAATGAGCACAAGTGTCACTGACGGCATCTATTAACAGCCGGCACTGTTGATTTATACATGATTGTTACCTTCAAGATGTCTCTCTCTCTCTTTAGAGAGATTTAACTCAAATGGGGAAGTTGCATGGAATTTTTTTCATGGGGTGGGGGGGCAAGACCTGTGATAAATAGACACGTGGCCCTCTATTCAAAGTTTTACGATATTCCATAAAGTTCCTCAAAATTTCCGTAAACTATTTAATGTCCATTCAGTACTGATAGAATGAGACAATCGGGAAGTCATGGTGCGATGATCCCATTGAATGAATTGGCCCTCAAGTACTCAATACACTTAGAAGTTTGTTCTAATCTTCAACATGACGAGGACAAGATGCCCGCTAATCACTGGCATGACGACCCCGTTTAATGTTATAGCCCAAGTATAGGGATCTATCTACGGCCAATTTGGTACTGTTTAAGGGTACCTTCACAAAATTATTTTAAGTGGAAACGCTATCTTCACAAAATTATTTTGATCGGAAACTGTATCTTCACAAAATTTTAACTCGTGTTTATCAACGTATTACCTTCAATGTCAATTCGAATATAAAAAAAAGTTTTTTTAAAATTAAACCCAGCGTTTTATATTTTTTCGTTAAAATTTTTCACAAAAATGGGTATGGATTTTGAAATTGTAGATAGACCCCTGAAGTATCTAGTTCGTTCACGCCATTTATTTTTATAACCGACTGTTTGCCCTCTTGTGAGCAATGCAATTCCAGCAACCGCCGGCTTCTGGTTCACAAGCCTAAAATAACTCAACTTATCCTCTGGATATCCAAACTATTCTCTACTTTCAAAGTTCATGAGAGGCAATTGTATTTGCTTTATCAAATCTCAATAATAATCAGGCTTTACAGTGACAAAATCTCACTAAAACTTACACTTTAACCTAATCAACCTGCCTGCCTGACACAAGTACTTTACTCCAAATCACTATTGATTCCTCCAATTAAATATTCAAATTTAGAAAAGCATTAGAATCCTTGTTTAAGTAGCCTTTATCATAATGTCCATTACTACATACTTTATTAATACCACCACCTATCATATAATCAATTAAGTATATGAAGGTGATGGAGGCCAGGAATAAAAGGCAAAACTGGTCGGAATTCTGTGTTTTTTCTTGTCATGTACCGCAAGTTCTCCATCAACTTTGTGACATTTCATGTCAGTGAGTGTCACATGGGTCCGGCGGGAACGTGTGAGGTTATAATTGTTCATATGTAATTATGGGGAAGTCATTTATTTTTGTTATTTAATTCGATGTTGTTTTGATGCTCTCTTTATTTCTCAATTTCGTTGATTAAAGTTATTATGATATTCAATGAATCATTTAGTAATTTATCATAGTTATTTTGTCGTTTTAAAGCTGTTGTTATAGGAAAATATTCCGTTTAATTGATTATTGACGTTCGCTGTTCACGACGTTGGTCATGCAACAGGTCTCGTCATTGTTTCTGGGATAATTTCCTAAAAGCTGTGCCATCTTCTAGCTTGAGTATTGTTGGCTTTTATGTGTTTTTTTTTGTGAATATATTTTTTTTTTGGCTTCGAGCTAAGGCTGCGAAAGGTTGTAAAAAAATGGTGGGAACGCTTGAGTGTTCGGAAAAGTTTTTTTTTTTTCTTTTGCTGAACGCCTGAGGTATACCTGTACGCCTGCTGTTTATTATGCTGCTGCTGATTTAGTAAACTACCGTACTTGAAGTTTCTGTGAGAAAAAGTAATAGTTTTTCTGCTGCCTGCGACGATTTGTGTTCGAATGGTCATTGGAATGCGACACACATCGGAAGACTTCAAGTCAATGGGATGACATATTGGGTGAGTCCTTTCCATGTTGTGTGCATGGGGAAACATCTGATTCATGTTAAATAAACAGTACATTGATAACATCGGTTAAAACAAGATTAAGAGAAGATTGAATAGTTAATCGAAATAGTTGCCCGAGTTTAACGAAGTCTTAGTGTACTGATTTAGGATGGAACTGTGTAGTTTGCCGCTGTAATCAGACGTGTTAATGAGAGCGCATTGCGCACATTATGTGATGTTAATATATAGCTGTATTATTTGTCTAGTAACATTTCTGTTTGCAGTTTAAACATAAGGAGAAGGCTTGGCAAGGCAACAAGACGGAGTATCAGTGTTCGATGCAGGAACTCGGGGTCGGACTTCTGAACTGATGAGTTGTTTCATGCTCTTACCGTGTGGGCGTGCGCGCGGCTCTTGTTGAGCATAAGCCTCGCTATGAGTACGAACACCGGGGTGTGAGCAAAGCGGCACAACTGGGTCACAAACACACTGGGGTGCTATAGCAGGTTACTACGGTCCTCCCCTGGTGCATTAAATTAACAAAAAGGGCCGTGCGACGTATGGTAGCGTTGACTGTTTGGAAATAGAAGCACTACCTGTGTGCCCGTGTGACTAATAAGTTGTGAGCTCTAACTCGTCACGAAGTCCCGCCTGCATTAGCATTGGTTGTGAAGCCTTGCTCGTAATTAAGAGTAGCAAAATAAGACTATAGATAATTATGCATGAGCTGATTGGAGTACTGATTGAGTAAACAAACTTATTAGTTAGGCATTTAGGTTTTTTTGACGCTGGGAGGGCCCTCTTCAGCAGGTACCTTATGCACTAAGCAGAGTTTATCAGATATTCATGCGCGGTGTCAATTGTAGTCATTCCTGTCATACTGAGTTATTACTTATCTGCGCTTGCATATGAGTTTTAATTCTTCCAAAAATAAACAGAGTTATAATTTGTTAATTAGCTGCTGTAGTAGTTATTATAATTCTGAAATTCACACCCTCGGCTATCAGTCCCGAACTCTTGACACCCATCTCACCCGACACTAGTTGTTGTTACATTAAAATAGGGGGAGGGGGCATCACATTTTGGTGCCCGAACAGGGACTGATAGTCCGGAATTGCCAGACAAACGAGGGGGTGAATTCTTTTGCTGGTTTTGGGAAAAATCGTGCCTTTTTTTTTTTTTTTTGCTGATTGGTTGTGGAGTGGGGGCGATTGTTAAAAGGGAAGGTGTGCATCATGCCGTGGGAAGGTGTTAATGCTGTGGCAGCAGGTGCTGCACCCGAATTAGCGGGGTTTACGGGGGGGCGGTCCCCACATTTGCTGGGGAGGATGGAGGAATTAGTATCTCCGCCTTCCTGGCCGTGTGGAGGACATGGCAGAGATCGGACATTGGACCGATAAGGTGAAGCTCACCGTTGTCCGGTCAAAATTGAAGAGGAACGCGGCTAGGAGAGCTGCGAGAGCGCCTGCTGCAATTGTTTGGACGCACAAAGGTCTCGCAGGACTACGGCAAAGATTTGCATGACACAGTGCAACGAGCGAATGAGTCAATCACCTCATTTGCCGATAGATTAGAAATAGCTATGGAGAGATGTGGTAGAGGTAATCCTGGATGGGAAGCCACTAGGGATGAGATGCTTTTACAACGATTTAGTAGTGGCTGTCTCGTAGTGCATAAGCGGATTCTGTTGGCCAGACCCGAAAACATTCCGCGAGGCAGTCACTGTAGCCCTCAAATCTGAGGAAATCGAGAAGAGGAGTAAAAGCATCTCCAATGTGGTGGAAGCTGGAGATAGTGCTGCTGGTGGGAGTGCAGATGTGCCTCCAAATAAAACCGCTGGAAAGGGTAGTCGGGCCAAGGAACCTCACAAAACTCAAAGTTCTCCATGTGCCTGTGAGGAAAAGTTGAAACGATTGGAGGAGGCTATGACGCACCTCACCCAATCGCTTACACAATTGCAGCAGGGTTTGGACAAGAGCTGTTCTGGTGGAACGTCGAAGCCTGCTATTGGGACAGGCTGTTTCCGTTGTGGGCAACCCGGACATTATGTCCGAGATTGCCCGCAGCAGGTGTCGAAGGCACGTGATGTTAACATGGGAGCCTCCATGGATGAGCCCTTGGTGATGCATTGCGTCGATGGTGGCCTTTGCATCACCAAGGTGGACCTACAGGGTCATCCCGTATCTATGCTCATCGACACTGGCTCCCAGGTCATCCCGTATCTATGCTTACAGATCTCCAAGGCCCCCTGGCATTCTGTCAATATGACCATTAGGGATGGGAAGTAGCTGCCTCACCAATGATCAGGGGACCACACTGGAAGTCGGTTTGCAGGGTCGATATATAGGACCACGAAACTTTATGCTGCACACGATTAAGGATCGTCCTTACGATGGCATCTTAGGGATGGACGTGTTGCAGGGACTGACGTTCCAGTGTGCAGCCACTAAGACTGTCTGCTCTGCAGATGTCCTACCACCGGTGGCAGCTGGAGCCGGTGTAGAGCGTCAGCCTGTAGTAACACAAAGTGAATTGTTGGCCCACGAAGGGGGTACTGAAGTACATGTGCCTGAGCAAGTTATGAGATTATGTTCAGCCGTTGGTGATGGTGAGGGTGCCTGGGATCCCTCGTAGGTGGGGTGAGCGGCGCCAAACGCGATGGCTCGGGTCGTTTTTGGTTAGGGCCCGTGATAACCAAAGCTGGGTACAGGTGGTGGGCGTAAGATTTGGTGACGTGCGCTGGGTCAGGGAATCGCAGGCATGGTCATGCATGGTCTCCGGTTGGGGGTGGAAAAAGGAGGTGAATCTGGTAGTGCAGGATGGTAATTGGCCGGGCACTAACGAAGAGTCAAATGCATGGACAATGGATAATAGAATAGTTAATGAGGGTCGCGGAATTGAAACTAGGGTAGAAACTGTGGAAACGGGTGTAATGACTGAGGAGGTGCCGCTGGTAGGTCTTGGTAGGGTCACTGAGATGGAGGTGGTCGAAGGTATTGTTGAATGTAGGAATGGTACAAAGGAAAAGGTTCCCAAACAAATGGGAAGGGTTAGGGAACTGGTAAATAAGGATCACAAAGATGTGGTGAAGAAGGATATTCTGAAGGAGGAGAAAGGTTCCAATAACGAGAATTGTATGCAGAGTAAGAAAAAGAAAACACGAGGTGGGGTGAACATCGCATCACAAGTAAGAAATTGGGCAACGCATCAACTAATATGGTGGCGGTGTCGTCTATTGACTGCTCTAAGACGAGGCCTCATGCTGGGCAATTGGCTACAACATTAGCACAATTGTGCGGAGATGGTGTGAAATATGTAGGGGATGTATGTAATCCCGACTCTGATGGGGGTAGTGATATAGAATATGGTCTTGCATCGTTTTTGAACGGTGGAAGGCGTATGGGGTTTTGCGACCTAGAATTATAAATGGAGGCTTGAACATGTGAGAAGGCATGTTCAAGAGTTTCCGTCGGGCGTATGTGACATTTCATGTCAATGAGTGTCACATGGCAGCTAATAAAGCAAAAAACATAGTTTCTTTTTTTAGATTTCCCACAAATAAACACCAGTAAAATATTCAGTAAGGGAACCTTATGGAGTGGTAATAAAATTCCAAACTGAAACTAATATAGGCAACATCTATATCCAATAAGATATCGATTATAAAAAAGTTACATGCCTAGGTTGATATTCAAAGATTTTATGGGCACATAATATAGCCATGTACAGAGTGTAGAGAAAATTCCCAAAACAATCAAATAGCTTTAGAACAAAAGGGGCTAATTTTTGAACCACGATAAAACGAGGGAGAAACCTCCATGTAGGATAAACCTCTGGACACCATGCTTTGGAATATTCACGCGCAGAACAACAAATGCACGAAATCGCTCATGTTTAATGCTTGCCACAATAGAAAAATGAATAAAATTAAACAAAACTGTTACTAAATTCCAACACTTCAGGATGTTCGAAACAAAGGGAGAAAAGGATGTCAGTATTCACGATGACTAATAGCTAAACAGTTCAACCTGGAATAGATGAGAAGTGTTCATCTATTCTTGATTCAACCATGCTTAAGTGCTGATGGAGATTTGTTTTTGCCTCTGATGGTCGCCAAGATAGAACATCAGGTTAAAGGTTCCAAGGTGGCCACAAACTGAAAAGTATTGTTGAGTAAAAGAGACCAAGAAAATTATCAAAAATTGGTTCACAGGCGCATGCTTTTCGAAAGTGGGAAACGAAACAGAACTCCTTGATACTTATTCAAGCCAAGCTACTGATTTGTTATGCCAGAGGGAAAATCAGTAGAATTCCCATAATCCCCTCTGGAACAACCTCTCGATCTTTTTGTATTTCTTCTTTGGAAAAAAATTTTACAAAATTACTTCAGATTATGTGCTGGTGAAGGAACTTGACGTCAAATTACTTCACAGGAATAGAATATTTAAGTTCCACTCACTTATACACAATCAACGCTCTTTTCCAAGATTCAAGACCATGCTTCAATATGGATGGCTATTTCGAAAAAAGACCAACTTTTTTTGCCAGCTCATCAATTTTGCTTTGATAAGGACTTGAGATGATGCAAAAAAGACGAATCTCTTGTCCACAAACGTTTTAATGGGCGAATACGTATTTCGATCTCTTTGAGATCATAATTCAACGCAAAATATTCGATTTCAAAGAGATCGAAATACGTATTCGCCCATTAAAACGTTTGTGGACAAGAGATTCGTCTTTTTTGCATCATGTCTTTATCCACAGTATATTCCCACTTCTCAAGGACTTGAGACATTGTAATTTTCGTCAAAAATACAAATTTATTAGATATGGATGGTGTTAAAAGTAACTTATGTTTTGTCCATTTCTATTCTTTTTATCATTATTATAAAGATTTTATAGAATAAATTTTGTATCAGAATTACCAGAAAAATTGATGTGATGCTGGAGGGAAAGATCGGAGTGATTGTTTTGTTTTAATTTTATTCAATCTTCCATTATGGTGAGTACACCAATGACATAGGAGCCATTTTCTGCATGTGAACATTCCAACGTAGGGTGTCCGGAAGGTGTTCCCTACATTGGAGTTTCCTCCCTTTCATGTTGTATGCTTTTGTTTTCTTTATGTATTTCTAATAATTCGGTGATCCTTTACAACTTTGTAATTAGAACTTTTTCTCTATCTATTATGGTAGGGCTGCTGGGAATACTTTTATTCAATGGGGGAGTTGTAAATAACTTCTGATGTCATTTGTGAATAATCCGCGTGCTAGAATTTCTGGGAGAAGTTGTAGTTTCGACGATGCTGAAGCTGAAATGGTGGGGAACCTGTTTTTACCTGGTTGCTGTAATAACACAGTGATGCATAAAAACAGTCTCTTCACATTATTATTATTATTATTATTATTATTATTATTATTATTATTATTATTATTATTATTATTAAAAAATGCCTCAATAACATGGTTTCAAACTTGTCAGCCTTTTTTTTTTCTGGCTATAGTTTCTAACTTTCTCATTCATTTAACTATCAAAGTTTTAAATTAAATATTGCAAGAAATACTTATACCGAAATTTGGCTTTATTTTTGCAAAAACTTATAGTTAAACTCACTTAAAGGATATACAGGGTCGGGACACTTTAATATGACCACCTGCTAGTATCCGGAATATCCACCTTTGGCAGCAAACACAGCAGCTAGTCAACGTGGCAGAGAGTCAGTAAGTCCTCGGAAGGTGGTTGCAGGTATCTGGGACCATTCGGCGATCAGTGCATCCCGTAATTCCATCACCGTGCGTGGTGGAGGGTCCAGCTTGCGGACATGGCGATCGAGATGGTCCCACAAATGTTCATTGGGGCTGAGGTCTGGGAGTTTGGTGGCCATGGGAGTAGCTTGAATTCATTCTCATGCTCCTCGAACCAGTCGTGGACAATTTTGGCAGTATGGCAGGGAGCACTGTCCTGTTGAAAGGTACCATCACCCTGAGGAAACACTGTTGACATGAAGGGATGTACCTGGTCTGCGACGATCGTCAGGTAACGAACAGCATTCAGTGTACCCTCCAGCAGTATCAGTGGACTCAGATCATACCACGAAAACATCCCCCAAACAGTCACACCTCACCCACCAGCCTGTCGTCTGCCAATGAACGTGTCGGGATGCCTGTTCTCAGATGCTTCCCGGGGAATTCTCCATCGTCCATCCACTCTGTTCACCAGAAACCACGAGTCGTCAGAGAAAGCAACCCTTTGCCATTCGGCCGAGATCCAATGGCGATAGTCCATTGCGAATTGGAGGTGTTTTCGGCGATGCACAGGCGTCAACATGGGTGCTGTTACCATACGCCTGCTCCGGAGCCCCAACATCAAGAGGGATCGTTGCACTGTCTTGGTGCTGACATGCCTGGTGGCCCCACTGTTCATTTGCTGTGTCAGTTGCTCAACAGTGGCACGCCGATTGGTCTTGACCAGGTGCTGTAACTGACGCTCGCCTCTAGGATCGATGGCCTGTGGGGCCCCACAGTTACCTCTTCGGTTGCTCGAAACTGTCTGGTTTGTCCAGTCGTGGTATACCTTCACAACGGCAGCCCTAGAGCAGTTCACAAAGGTGGCAGTTTCTGAAATGCTGCCCCCCTTGGCCCGATAGCCAATGATCATCCCCTTTTGGAGGTCCAACAGGTCACTTGCTCTGCCCATGACGGTGACAATTGCTGTGTTAACGGATGCTACTACACGTCTGCTGTTGTGAGCTTTTAATGATATGCAATGATTTTCATCTGCATACCATGGGACATTCCAATATGTTCGAGGAGAGGTGGTCATATTAATGTGTCCCAACCCTGTATATATATTTTCTGGCACCATTATAGTAAAAAAATTTTAAGTAATAGTTTAGAATTTACCTTTTTATCAACACTTGTTTCCCACAGTAGTAACTCCTCTACATTTCAAACAGTGCTTAATTCATGAATGATATAAATGAAATGACATTTTGTTGAAATTATTGCATAAATATTTTTACTCGCAATTAAAAAAATTGTTATTTTGTTTTTCTTTCTTTTTGCTTTTATAAAATTATATGTACTGTGTGTGTATGCTGAATTAGCAAAAAAAAAGTCTAAAAGGCTTCCTGGGATTGTGCTTTCGTCTTTCATTGCATTTTAAATCTCAGATTAAAAAGAATAAATGAAAACTTCTGCCATTACTCGTTATTCCGATCAGTGAGTTGATTACTTGGGATCTAATAAAGTGAGGAACATGAAATTCTGAGAGAGTAGAGGGAACGCTAGTTCCTATATGCTATCAAAATTTGATAGAATTTGGCCGAGTGTTTTCACAGATATGTGCTGAACGATGCATCACTCTACGCTGCTAACAAATATCCAGGTGTCAACCTGTACCCATTTCCAATTTCACACTCTCTCACTTCACATCCACATATGACGTCAGAAGCCATTGTGCAACTCCCCCATTGGGCACAGCCACTTTCCTAAAGATAGACTTTTTATGGCTCTAACCCCTTTTGTATAATATACTATATAACGTAACTATTATGTTCTGTTATGTTAAATATACACCAGTTTCGTTTGAAGTTCATCAGTACAAAGTTGGTTTTGGGGGGGGGGGGGGGGGGGGGGGGGGGGGGGGGGGGGG
>JAHWFO010037377.1:802914-887636 GCA_023313115.1 Rhysida immarginata
CCCCTCCGGCTCAATCTTGTACTTGCAGCTCGAAATTTCGTGTTCGTGTATAATGTGCACCCTCCCTCCCTACCAAATTTAGGGGCGTTTTTTTTTTTTTTTTTTAAAATTATTAAAATTATATATTATTAAAAATGGTTTTTTTATATTTTTCTTATTAAAAAAAAATAGAAGGTAATGTTCTGATATAATGGAAATTCTGATAGAGACTCTTTTAATTTTGCAGATACAAAGGTTTACATGTATATCAAACTTGTATTCTCAGATTGGGTTTCATAGGAAAGCAGCCTTTTTTAAAAGATTAGCTGCTATGCGATGCATTGCTCCTCAATCAGACACTAATCCCAACTGGTCACAAGTAGGCATTTTTTTTTAGTTTTAGTTGCTTTATTTATTGGATAGCTTTGAGTAGTTCACATTTTCTTTTATCATGTCAAACTTATGTCAAGAAATTGTTTTATTTATTTTATTTCTTGCAGTGTTACTATCTGCTATTACAGACCTTAGATGGTTACAAGCTTTGTCTGGATGCCAAATCATTTTTATCAAGTAATATAATATTCTGTGAAAAATTATTTCTTCTTTCTTCTTAAAATTTTGGATGTTGTAAAATATTAAACTGATAGTTCATAAAGTGCCCTTTAATTTACATTCAACAGTGTAATATACTGAAACAAATTATGCAGCAAAATTTATTGATAAAAATTTAAATTTAGTTTCATATTGGTATACAGGATGTCCCTCCACAAGTCGGCACATCAATTCCAGGTCCTTGCCATCTTGTGGATTTTCCCGACTTGTGGAATTCCAAGATGGTGCACTTAGTTTAATTCTTTTTTTTTTTTTTTTTCCCACTTTATTAAAAGAAATATTAATGAAGTGATGACGGTAATTTGAATTTGATTGACTAACTTTTCGATTGAATTTAACACAAAATAATGAATCGAATAAAGTACAATAAAAAAAAATCTTTTAAAACTGCTACATAAAAAACATCGCTATCCACCTACAGTATCTACGCCACCTAAATGGCTATCCTTCTTCGAGAGATCTACGCTCATCAGACTAAGAAGTGGTCACCTTCCTTTAAATTATTTTCTGCATAAAATAAAAATATCTCAAACAGATAAATGCTCATGTGATAATCCGGAGACAGTTGAGCATGTTATCCTCAACTGCAAGATATAACCAACAGAGGGAGCTGCTGCTTCAAGCACTAAGTGCTCGTTCCATTTACATTCTTCTATTCTCCTCCCCCTCAAAGAAATCAAAAAAATTGGTGTTATTCTCTTTAATGGATTTTTTTTTGTCCCCTACGGAACTACTAAATAGAATCAATGGCCCTCTAAATTCCAGTGCCTGACTCTGTTTTGAGTACTAAATAGAATCAATGGCCCTCTAAATTCCAGTGCCTGACTCTGTTTTGAGTATGTGCTGCGGTATCAGCTTTTCTCTCCCAAGTGGGAAGATGTAAGCCGCCGGAAGAAGAAGAAAACATCGCTAATTAAAGATAGGTAACCACGTTTACTTCATTGCAGAGTTCCGTTCTTAATACATAATTTTGAATAAATGGCCAGCTTTCTAAAAAGAAAATTGCAAGGAAAAATTAAACCGGATTAAACACCACGGGCGGTGGCCGAAGGCCGACCTATGGCAATCGCCTACCTCACAGAAGTGACACAGCGGGGTTGTTGGACTTGGACAAGCGAAAAGCAGAGTCAGTGTGATTGGAACAAAATATAAAAATTTTAATTGAAAAAGAATTATTAAGTATTTACAAATTATTAAATCGCACAGGGCCAACACCACCTAGACAGAAGGCCTGATAACGAAAATGTTATACATTGTTGCATCATTTGTCGACCATTGTTAATCCTATTTCTACCAATAATAAACTCTAAAATTAGTCGACCAAATTATTATTATGGGTAGAAATAGGATTAACAATGGTTGACTAATGATGATGTAACAATGTATGACGTTTTCGTTATCAGGCCTACTGTCTAGGAGGTGTTGGCAGGGCCCTCTAGCAATAAAATTAAAAGACAGTAAATTGTTGACATCTCTATAATATTTGCAATTAAAATTCAAAGTAATCATTTCCACTCATGCTATGCATGGCAGTAAAGAAAAATAACGTTACATTAATTCCACACGAGGAGTGTAGACAACCTGGCTGGTGTACTCACCAACTCCAGTTCATCCTGGCTAAGCAATTTTCAACCACAAGGCCATTGACATGGTCTCCGAGACCCTACTTGGGTGTAACCAAGTTCCAGTTGTACGCCCACAGGAACACTCCACGCTGTTATACAACCCTACGACATACGAAAACGATGAACAAGTGAAAACTGCGTGACTTTCTTCACCGGTGGCAGCTTCTATGAAGTGATCATGCAGAACTACATTGAGCGCTATGAAAAGTGCTTAAATAAACTTGGAAACTATGTGGAAAAATAGTTAAACGTACATAGAATCTTCGGGGAGGGGCACTTTAACTCCCTTGGCATTGCCTAATTGTACCTATTTGCAAAAGTTTGTCAAAAAGGCAATCCGAAATACAGGGTCCTTGTGCAGGCACCCAGTCCTACACCAAGGATTTTCTTGTTAAACAAGCAGCGGGAGGAACCATCTATTTACATTGTGTAAGCAAGCATAATGCTTGGTGCAGCCTAAATCAAATGCCGGGTGAAAATTGCATCGCCTCACAATGTTGAGCTAATAGCCCTTCACAGTCGTCTACACTAAGGTCATGAGTTTCAATTGCTCGTTATGCAATGAAATAACATTGAATGATCATTTGAAGCTACACACCCATGAAAGGGTTGTTCTATGCTTTACATGAATCATGTGCTGAGAGCATAATGAAAATACCCACACATCACAACATAATGGAAACTGATGTCCTAAATGAAAATGCCATCCCAGAAGCTTACTGGTGATTGGCTGTCACTTCAGTAGTCTCAGCATGCGTCCATAAGCTGAAAATACTCAACTCCACACTGGGTGATATCTGAACGTGGAACGCTACAAGAACAGAAATATGATGCCATAATGATGTAGAGCACACAGTCTCACCAACAGAAACTGCATCTTAAACAGTTTGGTCCATCAATAGTGGCAGATCATAACAGTGCATATAGGGGAGTGCTTCAGCAAACAGAAAGGTCTAAAAATGAAAAAGTCCAGAAAAGTGATATGGAAATGAGCTTATTACTGTCTAACGCGTTTCGATTTACATTGTGACGTTTTACCAAGGTAGTTATGAGCTAGAAACCCACTGGTAACATTAGATAGATCCTAGGATCTGAGATACTATTCAGTTTCTCACTTATAGTGTAATAGATTGTGAATTGATTAAACTTCACAGTACTGCCAGTACAAAAATCAATTTTATTATGGATCAGTGACCACTAATAAAAGTAGCTTACAGCTAATTTTATGCAGGGCTAAAGATAACAACCTGGATCATGTACCGTATTTGCCTGAATATAAGCCGACCTTTTCTTTACAAAAAAAAAAATGTTTGAAAATGTAAGTCGGCTTAAATTCGGGTAAATACGATATTTTGCGTCTCACTCTAAACATGTGTCCTAGTCACTTAAGTCTATAATTAACTCTCATTAACTACTATTCTTGTGCATTGAATGAATTGCTTTTCTCTATCAAGATATTAACAAATCAGTCACTAATAGTTAGTAATTCTAAGATGCATTTCAAAATGGAATCGTTACATTACACAATTTAGTGACCAACTAACAACAACCTCTTGTCCACAAAAGAATTTTATTAAGCATATACGTATTTCGAACTCATTGAGTTCATTATTCAATGCCGATACAGAGTTTGGTTGAATTACAGAGAATATATATAAGGGCCGGAGTGGCCATTATCCAATAAAAAGGTACAAATGTAAATTACAAAATAAAAAGACCAATAGGGGAAAAAACAATCTCTTAACATCAGAAGCGCGGACCTAGTAGAGATACTTCCTCCTGGTCGCGAACAATCTATACAATCTATACCGAATGCCGATTATTAAAATTACAAAGAATAAAAAAAATAAACAAAGATACAAAATAAAGAAAATAGAAAATTAACTTGACTTTTTAAGCAATTTGATAAGTGTCGAATCTCCTATCGGGCCTGCGTCTCCGTTTAGTAACAGGTCGGGGTCCTTCTTGGAAATCTCCAACGTCTCATAGGCGTCTAAAGCGTTCTTGTTTCTGACCTGTCTCAACAAACGGCAGTCTTGTAGAAGTATGTCGTGTCCGGTGTCAAGCATATGCTTGGCCACCGCTGATCTATTCGGGCGGCCGAACCTGGCGTGGGCATTATGCTCTTTGAATCTAGTCCGGACCTTTCTGCAAGTTGCCCCTCGGTAAACTTTCTGGCATACACTACAGGCGATTTCGTATATTCCAGATTGTGATAGAGGAGGTGTTTTGTCTTTAGGATTCCCCAAAAGATTCCTCAGGATATTGGAGTTTTTGTACGTGAGGTCTATATCCGCTTCTTTGAAGATCGGGCGTAATCCTGCCGTGAGGGTCTTGTTATATGGAATTGATACTCTAAACTTGGGTGTCCTGGTGTTGTTGAGGGTGGTCGATTCTCTAACCAGCTTAACGAATCTCCTTCTGCGTACCAAATCGTGTACGAGTTTGGTGTCGTATCCGTTGTTTTGCGCTGTAGTCTGTATGTGTTTTATTTCTTTCGCAAATCTGGTCTTGGATAGAGGGATGTTTAGAGCTCTGTCCACCATAAAAACGAACGCTGCTAGCTTCTGGCTCCAGCAGTGATTTGATTCATGGTGAATGTACACATCAGTATGGGTGGGTTTTCGATAAATGTCATATTCGAGCTTGTTGTTGTTTCGTATGATTCTAAGGTCAAGAAAGGGTATAGAGCAATTCTCCTCCATTTCCACAGTGAACTGTATTGATGGGTAGAAGCTGTTGATGTGCTCGAGGAAGGTTTGTACCTCTATCTCGTTGGTATCGATGACAGCGAACACATCATCGACGTAACGGTACCAAATCTTTGGGAAGTATTGTCCGGAGGAAGCAAGCTTGGCTTCAAACTTCCTCATAAAGATTTTGGCTAGTATGGGGCTAAGGCAGCTTCCCATGGGGGTTCCTGCTGACTTACAGTAAACCTCTCCATTGAACTGAAGAAAGTTGTTGTTAATGCACATCCTACAAAGGGTGACGACTTCGTTGATCACGTCCTTATTCACTTTGTTGTCTACCAAAACGCAGTTCAAGAAATCTAGAGTGTCTTGCATCGGGAGGTTTGGGAATAGAGAAGTTACATCGAACGATACTAATACGCAATTTTCCGTTAACTTAGTCCCTTTTAGTTTTTCCACCAATTGTGCACTGTTCTTGACTGAGAAGTCTAATTTGTCGATATCCAGTTTGGCTAGAAATCGCGCTAAGTATTTGCCTAGTTCATATGTTGGTGCTGAAATATTGGAAACAATAGGCCTGAACTGGTTTGTGGGTTTTGGGTAGCGCATATAGTTTAGGTATTATCGGATTAGTAACCGATAATCGTTTGGCAATATTAGGAGGTAAGAAGTTTTTGCAGTCGGCCATAGTCGCTTTAACTGTTCTAACCAGCTTAGGTAGGGGGTTTCTCGTAACCTTGGTATAAGGACCTTCGTTTATCAATTTAGTCACATTCGTGAAGTAATCCTGTTTACGTAGGATAATAATAGAATTCCCTTTATCTGCTTTTAAGAAAAAGCAGTCTTTGTTTTTGAGAGACGCTAAAGTGGCTAGACTATTCCTATCTAAACCATTATCAATATTGGCCCAATTCTTTTTAAGTTGTTGTACGCACGCGTTCCTAATGACCTGTTTCTTGAATGAGGGAAGAAATTTGATCACACATTCGATCTCGCAAATGATGTTCTCCAAATCAAACTGGCCTTTGCCTAGGGAGAATTTGAGCCCTTTCGAAAGAAGGTTCAACTCTTCATCATCTAGTTCGAGGTCCGTTTTGTTTATCACCGTGAGAGGCCGTGTGGGTTCAGTAGGGACCGTGTAAACTCTTCTTTTTTGTAATTTACATTTGTACCTTTTTATTGGATAATGGCCACTCCGGCCCTTATATATATTCTCTGTAATTCAACCAAACTCTGTATAGGCATTGAATAATGAACTCAATGAGGATTATGCCGAGAGTAAAGTAATGGAAAAGGTGATTCTGTGAGCATGGTAGGTACAGAATTTGTCACAAAGCTTTCAAAGCTGAAAAAAGCAGGAGGGTGGTTGGCTGTTAGTCATAAGTTTTGTGTTGATCGTAGTTTTGTAGAGCTGCACGAGTTATATGGTATGGTCTGGCGGAAGTGTCCGAGGAGGAAAGAGGTGTGGTTTCCTTGCAATGCAAAGCATTGTGGCGTTTATAATTTTTTTAACCCTGCTACCTCCATTTCCAGCAGTGCTTCCTCCTTTACTTTCAAGATTAACCGGAACCTGACCTGCACTTCTCACAACTTAATTTACCTGTTACATTGCAAAGTATGCCAGAAACAGTACGTTGGAGAGACGGCAATACCAAATGCTCCAGATTCGCCGGGCATAAGTTCAACATCCTTAGCAATGCTGACATCCCTCTCGCTAAACACTTTAATTCCATTGTTTACAGGCCATCAACCTTTATATTCTTTGTAGTAATTTCCATAACAAAAAAGAAAGAAAGCAATTCGAGTCTTTTCTTATTTGGAAATTTAATTCCCTGACCCCTAATGGCAGTAACCTTAGCAAAGGCACCATTCCCTCATTAGCTTTCCCATAGTCCTCTTCAACTTCAGCTGTTCCCTAATTTGTCGTAGGCTCTCTGGGCCTTTTTCTTTTCTCAGTTATTTATCCTTTTTAATGTTCTCTCATACTTTTCTACTTCTATGTTCATTTTGTGTCCGTCCCTGTACTCTTTTTTTTCGTAGGCTCTCTGTACTCTTTTATTTTAGTGACCTTTTTATGCTATACTGTTTTACAGGGTGACTAGCGACTGTGAATTGTCAAAAAATTGTGTAAACTGGAACAGTCAGGGATTTTTTTTTTTCCCTCCAGGGAATTTTATGAAATCGTTTTGCTAGAGACTCTATCATTCCTAAACTTTTTTATAATTTTAATTTTGTACGTGTTTTCCTATTGCATTTTTTTCGCCGCCCTCTTATTACCTTCCATTTGTCCTCCTTCCTGTCCTATCCCAACACGTCTTCAAATTCCTCCCATTGGTACTCTTCTACTTTTTCAGCCAGTACCATCTTACTGTTCCCTATGCCAACTATATATAAAGGCGTCTTTTAGTACTCTTTTCATAACTTCAGGATAATTCTCTAATATTCTAATTGCCTTTAGTGAATTATCCTTTTTGCTTTGATAAAGGATAGTCTCTATCTGAAACGTCAGCTTTTTATTTTATTTTATATTTCTAGTTTCATTTTGATTTTCTTTATTATTTATTAAGTATTTGTCAATTATTATTTATTTATTATTTTTATTTTATAACTATTTAAGAAAAACATACCAAATTTTTTTTATGGAGTTACGTCAAAGATACTGTTCATGAACCACCGATGCCGATAACACTGCAAGAACTTAAAAAATGTATTTGTGCAGCATTAGGAACCATTGACAGTGTGATACTACAAAATGTGTGAACGAACTTGATTACAGATTAGATGTTTGTTGTGTCATAAAAGGGTCATACATAGTAACTGAAACAATTGTAACTGAAGAACATTTGTAAAAAAAAAAACTTGGCGTATTTTTCTTTAATTTCTTTTATGACCTTTTGTAATATGTGTAATAGTTTCGAAAATATAAATATTTAAAAACTGGTCATTCATTTGGGCTAACCCTGTACTTAAGGAGTACAATTTTGTACAATTGCCACTTGTTCTTTAGCTCACTTGACTTAATGTAGCCACTTAAGATATAGTGGCAGTATTGAAAATATTGAAATGACTGAAGAGCTTCGAGCAACAGTATCATCAGGTCGTCAGAAGTACACGGAACATTTAGAAAAAGAAAGAGAAAAGGTTTCATTAACTGGAAGAATGAAAATATTATTCATTCACAGAAAAAAGAAAAAAAAAATAGAGTGTAATCTTTTAAACTTTAACAACTCTGTTGCCCAGTTTGCAGGAGAAGCAAAAGCTCTGAGAGGTGTTGACCATTTTATTAAATGCGAAGACCAGAGAGATCATTTAAAAAAAAAAAGTTGAAAAAAAAAGATCTAGCTATAAGAATTAAATTCAGACACATCTGATAAGCAACAACATTTAAAAAACCGATAGCTTTATGAATAAATGCGATAAAATGTTAAATTAAAATTAAATGATTTTTAATTCATGTATAATTAAAAATCCTTAAAAATGTCCTTAAAAATCTCTCAAAAGTCCTTAAAAAGTTCTTAAGAACTCCTTATTTCCAAATTGTAAAATTGAGTACGAACCATGAACAAAGCAAGAAGATGTTTCCTGCAGTGCAGATGCACCCCTTGTTGAGTATCTTCTAAGAAAATGAAAGCTTTGTACAAAAGGGTTCTAAGGAAAGTAAGGAAGGACTACTGGAAGAGTATCATCGCATCTAGTAAGAATAACAGCATTTGGAAAACCCTCAAGTTATTCCTTAAGACTCCTACCCCGTCCACCCCCTTAGTTAAGAACGTGGAAGGCATCATTCTTTCAATAATATTGGTAGTAACCTTACAGCATAACAGAGGGACAACAGAGTTTCCAACTGGTTTCGCCTTCATCCACTGATCATTCTTTCCCCTAAAGATTCGGCGGTAGCAATACTCAACCATGTGATGGGACCCCCAAGAGAAGCAGCCAGTCCTGGCCGTCTCCTCTTCCAGACTTTTTCCTTTCTTCATCTGAATTAAGCTTCTGGGAACAACCATCCTCTATGGAAGAATTAAAAGCGGCACTAACAAAGACAGGGCCCCAACAAACAATCCAGTTTTCTGATGGTAGTCTGATATGCCCTTCTCGTAAAACCAAGTGCGCAGCCTCCAACTTGGTCCTATTTTCGAGAAAATCCCTTTTAAAGTCTGTCTTATATTACTAGTGTAAACTACATCTCGACAATTGTAGATATATTAGCACAACAGCAAGCAGCCAAGTAGTTAACGTTCGAGCGTACGAATCACGAGATCGTGGGTTCGAGTCCACGCGTTGACTTTTTTTTTTTGTTTTAATTTTTATAACGCTGCTTTTAAAGTCCGACAGTTCTTCAGTTATTTCTGGTTTGGTAAGCTAATCGTATAGACTCTGCGATGGAGTCGATACTAAGCACTTCTGGAGCCTGTGATAATAGGTCTACGTCTTGTGAAGAAATTGAGCAAGATTATAGAACAGATGAGAGAATTGACGTGTTGTTTTATCCAGCGACTGTGCAGCAAAAGCAAGAACTCACCGATGGAATATTTCATATGCGAAAATTGCTGATTGAATCCAGTGTCATAACAGACAGTGAGTACAACAATTAGCAACCGATCAATGCTCCTAGGCAAAGAATTATTTCAAAGATTTATACAAAAGATCGACGAAATGGAGTTCACAGAAGAAGAGGCTTTGGTATAAGAACAAGATACACATGATCCTATATCCAAAAAACAAAAAGTGACAAGCAGCGAAGAAGAAGAATCGGAAACGCTCGATAAAATTCCGTATGCTGTCAAAATTAAAGCTGTGGAATTGGCCCAATCACATCTGAAATGGTCGATAAATACTTTGTGCAAACAATCAACACATTTTTTAAAAAGCAGATCACAATTATCTACTTGGAAAAAACATATTGAACAAGGCAGCAACCGATATAAGTTAGAGGTCATAAACAGGAGCATATGTAATCGATTTATTGAAGCAAAAGACGATAAAAAGGTCCTAATTACGACTCGCATGCTGAAGCAATGGGCGCTGCATTCCAATTTCTTGACTGAACTTTTGAGTTTGTTGCATCGGACAGATGGGTGAAGAATTTCAAAAGAATGTATCACATATCTCAACGACATGTTACGCGATATGTAAGTGCAAAAGATACAGCAACGCATCAAGAACTATTAGAAACTGCTGTCAAATATCAAGAGCAAATGTGTGCAATTATTGCTAATTTTGATCCCGATTATGTTATAAATACTGACCAAACTGGTTGTGAGTACAGAATCAGCAGTTGTCGCACTCTTTTTCACAAGGGCAAAAAAGTAACTGAAGTTGCAGTTAGCCAAATGCAAAAATTAACGCATTCATATACAGCACAGTACTCTATAACTTTATCTGGCAAATTGTTGCCAAGAGTATTTGTTTGTTTGCAAGAAAGCACCAGAAAATTTGGTCCTCGTGTACAAATTGAAGTCGAACAGTACATGCAGCAATATGCCAACGTTTGTCACATCCACAAGTCCGGAAAGCTACAAAAGGACATGCACGAACAATTTCTTGACAACATAATACAACCTTATGTTACAATAAATCCATTTTTGTACATCGTGGACTCCTGGAGTGGCCAGACATCTGTAACCATGCGTCAGATGAAGTTTACTAACGGACAGGGTCTTCCTACATGTACATTATCGATCATATCGTCAAAATGTACATAATTGTGCCAACCATGTGACGTTTATTTTTATCGTCAAATTAAAAATTTTATATGTCGTATGCAGAATTGTTCATATCTTTTGGAAACAAACGAGGAAATTACATCGAGGGCAGATGTCATAAAAATTCACGCACTCATTTACGATCAATTACAGGCTTCAATGTGTTCGAATATGTTACGGTAATTATAGTGTACAGATTTCTTTGTAAAAAACATAATTTCTTGCAATATATGTAACATTTGATTGTGTTTATATCAGATACGCCTGGTGTGCTGCCAAATTGAAGCCTACAAAAGAAAATTTTTTGAATGTAAATCAAATTTCTTTTCTGGAATGCATGAAAAAGGAAAACTGCAACTGCAAGATTAGTCCTGCATTCATCCAATGTTCTTGGTGTCGCACACATTTGTGTTTCAAATGTTTTTTTGAAGAATACCACCCAGCACGTTGTATTCGACAAGCCTAACTGTAATTATTCCACAACTTCGAAATTATTTGTTAAAACGATTATTTTATGTTACTTTATTATAGCACCCAATATGGGCAAGAAGCAAAGACATCAAAACCTGAACATAAGAAGAAATGAAAAGTTAAACATTAAAAAATTTTTTTCTTTAAAATTGATACACCTGTGTTTATGAATTATTTACACTTTTATTACAGATATTATTATCATAATTAGTTGAAAATGTGTTCCCTATTGCTCTTACTTGTTAAAAATATTTTTTTCATTATAACAGCTTATTATAACAGAAAAATATATTAAAAAGTGGACGATAGCACAGTTACAAAACATTAAAAGAAAAAGAAAAAAACAAAGCCTAACACAGGTGGATTCTAACTCGAGATCTTACGGTTCATACGCCACGACGTTACCTGTTCGGCCGCCGCTGTTGTGATGATTGCCAAGGTACAGTTTACACTAGTTATATAACACAGACTTTAAAAGGGATTTTCTCGAATATACGGCCAAGTTGGAGGCTGTGGACTTGGTTTTACGAAAAGGACATACTGTATTAGACTACCATCCTACCAAAGGGCATCAAAAAACTCGATTGTTCGTTGGGGCCCTCTCCTTGTAAGAAGTAAAAAAAGCACTCCTGGCCCTGACAATTTAATGAACCTAGCTTTTAGGAGATTAAACTCAAGTCAACTGGGCATTCTCCTTGAGCACTTCAACAACTCATGGTTGACGGGAATTAACCCCAGCTCCTGGAAAGAGTCTTATATTCATCCTGTCCTTAAACTGGATAAACCTGCGGATCTGGCTTCAAGTTTCAGAACAATTGCATTAACATCATGCCTTCTAAAGACAGTGGAGAGACTAATACACACCAAACTCCAGCATTTCATAGAATACCACAGTCTCTTACCTGCACCCATCACAGTTTTCCGTAAAGGTTCTAACCATATCTTCCCTATGATAAAGCTTTCAGACACCATCTGTCTGGTTGGGAAAACAAGAAAATGACAGGAGTAGTCTTCCTAGATATTGAGAAGGCCTACGACTCAGTAGATCACGTCATACTTGTCAACAAGCTAACCAAGATGGCAATCCCTCGTCGATTTATAGTATGGATCTCCTCCTTCCTGAAAAAGAGGAAAGTAGGAATTAGGTTCCCAGGAGGGACAGAATGGCAGGTGCAACACAGAGGGTTACCGCAAGGGTCGATTCTGAGCCCCACCCTATTTAATCTCTTCATTATGGATATAGTCAAGGTCCTACCTACGGAAATTGGTGTTAACATCTTTGCTGAAGATATAGCGATTTGGTCCGTGGATAAAGGGACCCCTAAAACTAGGAACTCCCTTCAGAGGGCCTGTGATTGTCTTGCCATGTGGGGTGAGAGAAGTGTCATCACCTTCCCAGAGAAAACTCTCAGGTTGTTGCAAAAGTTTTTTCCAGATTTTTATTCCAACACAAAAACGATTGAACTTGAATGACAGATTCATCTCATGCAGATGCCGGGCAATGGTTGAAAAGTGAACCTTGAACTGTTCTGCGAGTTCCCTCGTTGTTACATTGTGATTTTCATCAATTGCTTGGCGTAGATCACCATCTGAAATCATGATTGGCCGACCAGAGAGGCGCATCTTGAAGAGTGCTATCTCTGCATCTGAACGGCAATACCATTCTTCTATTGTACGTAAACTAACAGTACCATCACCTAACCCCCGTTGGCAAATGTTTCGGTGACATTGCGCAGCACTGATCTTTCCAGAATACTCGTAGAAGATTATTGCTCAAATATGCTCGCTTGAAAGGTCCATTTCAGACCGTTGATGGCACTCACAGATATATAGTCAGAAAGTTGATTCTCGGATGTAATATAGCAAAGATATTCAGGAATCGAATGCAATAATTTGTTTGAAAAAATATGAACACCCCTTTCGGAAAATGAGCCCTTCTTGGGCACGGGTTCTAGAACCGGAAGAAACTTTTGCAACAACCTGATATTACCATAATCATAGAAGGGAAGTAGTGAAACTCCATAGTTCTCTGTTCCACTGCATGATGGCGCCATTGCTGTTTTGGCTCCAAGCTTATTTTCCTGTTAAGTTTTATTTACAAAATGATAAAATCTAAAATGAACGACAGCATATCAAAAATAAAAATTTCAGTTGTGCATTTATTAAACTTTATTGCCTTTTATTATTAATAAATTTAAAACAGAATTATACTCTTAAAAAAAATAACAGTTCATTTAATCAGAGAAAGAGTTCAAATATTAAGAGACCAATTTTGCAAATTTTTTTATTTGTTTTATTTTTCACTGCATTACAAACATCTCTCCTCAATTCTCTAGCCAGAAAATAAAAACTAGTCTGGATTTAATACAAAATACAGGGTGAACAAAATCCATTCGCTAAACACTTAAATTCTCGTGGCCACTCCTTACAGGACATTAGTCTTTATATTCTTCACAACGATTTCCATAACAAAAAAGAAAGAAAGCAAGCAATTCGAGTCCTTTTCTCATGAAATTCAATTCCCTATAATGACATTAACCTTCTCAAAGACTCCATTCTTTCATTACCTTTCCCCCACTCCCCTCTCCCTCCAACTGTTCTCTAACTTGTCAAGGGGCTTTCTACAGCTTCTTTCAATGTCTTTGGCTCTCCCTCCCTACATTTTTCTCCCCCCCTCTGAAGGCCCCTGTATATAAGACGTCTTCTAAGCCCGTATTATCACTTTCACTCTATCCAAAAAGTAAGTTGTTTTTTTTTTTACAGAATCTTACCATGCTGTATTCTATTTTTTTTAATAAATTAATTATAAATTTAAAGAAACATTTTTAAAAAGAAAAAATAAATAATGTTTGTTCTACAATATCTTTTAAATCAAATTAAATAAACGACCCAAACTGCAAAACAATTCCTGCGATTGGAGCTAAATCTGCAGCAGCACCACAGTTTCACAAAACTCCCACGGAGACAATTTGGAGTGACTGCGCACTTTAATGTTCACTTGACATTTTTTCTACAAATATCTCTTCAAAAATTGTAAACTAAATTTTTTAGTTTACTTTTAACTCTAATAAAGAAATGTATACAACAATTGGTTTCAGATAAGCATTAAATCTTCAGTAATAAAAAATTATTTTCTTCTATGTCAATGTAAAAGCATAAGGAAGTTTCACTACTTCCCTTCTATGATTATGCTGTTACTATGTATTTTGTTAAGAATGGCCCTTCCCCGACTGCTCCGCTTTATCTAAATGATACTCTTCTCCCCATCAGGCACTCTCACAAATTCCTGGGTGTGGTATTCGACGATCGACTTAGATGGCAGGCTCATGCATCCCATTTAAAAGTTAAATTAATAAGCTATTTAAGTAGAATAAGAAGAGTAATAAACCGTAAATGGGGGCCACCATGGACGGAAAGCCTATCTCTTATTACTACCTTCTGCAGATTGTAGACCTTTACTCCTTGTTTCTCCTTTTGACTCCAAAATCTGTCAGAGAACCGCTAATGAGATTAGAAAGAAAAATTTTGCTCCTTTGTGTCCACGCCATCCAGTCAACTCCCATTTCCATCCTCTTTGCAGACTCTGGAATTCTCCCACCACCTCTAAGATGGGAAGCGAATCTAATACCTTTGACTCTTGCCTACTATCAAAATCTTTCAAACAGAGAGAATAATTGCTGTGAAAGTTTCTCCTCTAATAACCTCAAGGACTTAGTAATGGGGGAAAATAAATAGACACAAATGTAAAGATTTTCAATTATGCGCGACTAAGATTATAGAAGACCCGAGTGTTTACAACAGATCGCGGGGAGATTTTATCACTCTTCCCAATATCTCCGCAAAGGATCCCCCGGAACGAGTTAGGCCAGTAATCTTGGACCTATTAAAAACAATTTTGGCAGCTATAATAAAATTTATACAAATGCCTTCTTATCCCCAGTAAATTTATAGGGGGTATTGGAATCTACTCTAGAAACTCGACCCAAATTTCAAACAGGATAGGCCCCATAATGAATGTGTCAACGTTGGAATTAATCGCGATTCACAAAGCAATGTCCTTAATAGCCCTAAAGCCAGTGGACAAGTACTTGATCATCACAGACTCTAAAAGTGAGATTACGCAAATTCCAAAAACCCTGGAAAAGGGGAAATTGTATTATAAAAATTTATTAGGGTATATTGTGACTGGTGTCAGTGTTTGTTTTGAGTGTGTTTTGCTTGTCGAGTGTAGTTGGACCGTGGTTTGGTGGCGTTATGCAAATTGTGTTGTTTTTTTGTGAATAAATGAGTTGGTAGTGATCGTCATTGTCGTAGTTGGGTAAATGATTTATTTTGCATTTGTTTACTGATAAGATCTGCGTGGTGTTGTAGGTAAAAAAAAATAGGGGAAAAACATTTGTTTCATTGTAAAGAAATTTGCTTTTTTTTTTATTAGATACTTTTAGTTCACCGATTGTTAGAAATGTTAAGATTTAAGTTTATCCTAAGGAAGCTGCCGCAATTGTTTGGTCAATCTAGGTTAAACATTGTTGGGGCAGCTTTTCCTGGTATGAGAGAAGGCAACAAAACCGGAGGGGAAGTTGTTATTGTTGAGAGAGAGCGATCGTGTGATTGTATTGTAGGCGAGCGACGCTTCGAGATCGTTCTTACCCCCCCCCCCCCCCCTTAGCTGCGATGTTCGAGGCGGAGTTTGTTTTTTTTTGTTGTTCTAGTAAAATAGGTTATTAGATAGGAACAACAGGCTTTTATAATAACTGTAAATTGGAAATGAAGAAACCTGTCCTATAAATTAGATGGATCAACAGATTTCGACGTACGTTTTTCATCAACACTATAAAAGGGAACGCTGTATGTATGAATTTCTTTGGAGCGAAAATTCCCGTCCAAGATAAGAATACGGCGGCAGCTGAGCGGTGAGATTGTTCCATTTTTTTTTTTTTATATACTTGTGCAAAGTAATCAGCTTGATTGCTAACAGTTATCGATTGAGATAGAACGCAAAAGAAAAAGTAGTGCCCATTATGATCGATCCTGCTTCATTAGCAAGTTCCTTTTATGCGATGTTGAGAGGAAGTTATTAATTGCTATGTGGCTTGGACATGATTAGCAACTGTCTATGAACAGTGATTATTTCACTTAGGATTTAGCGCTGAGACAACCTAAGAACCTCAGCATAATCGATGTTTATCTTTGATCTAGTTGTTATAAAGTTAAATTCCTATATTAAGAACATATTAAGAACTGGCATTAAATGTTTTTCAGTGCTTTCTATGCACTGGTCTTTAGAGATTGTGAAGCGAAGCTTGCCACATGAGGCTGTTCGAAAAGCGTTTTGCAAATGAATGCTAAAATCGTATCATTGCGCGCTGAATATTAGCATACTCGTTAAAGGGAAATAATTGTCGATTGTCGGGGTGGTTAGACGGAGAAGGAGAGTAGGGAACTATAGCGTCTTGAAGCAGACATTGGTTTGTCTGTGTGTTGATAGTAAGGGGTTACTGCTCTCTCCCCTAGTTGTCCAATTGCCAGTGTGTTTGCTGAATAACACTGGGTTGGCAACGAACTAAAGGAGAGTGTGACGCTTTCTTGGGTTAGTTTTTGTGGCCTATTCGCTCCGTTGTTAGGAACCTGAAACCTGACTTTGTGTATATTAACTGAAATGATACGTAGTATTGTTTGCTTGATGGCAGCCCATGTGCTGGTGTATGCATTCGTCTAAGCACATTTTAGGTTCATTATATTCTGTCGTTTTGTTAGGTGGTTAATTGGATATTGTATATGATTTATACTTTTTCTGTTTTGAGCTTATGACTTATTTAAATTTGGGGCCCCAGAGTTGTTGTTAATGAAATGTATTCATGCTTTCTGTTTCAGTTCAATTAAAATGAATGTTATTAGTTACCCGCCTCTACTCCTTGCTCGAATAACACCTCCCGCACAAGTCCATAAACCCGCTTCTATCGCGCTTGGGGGTGAATTTTTCGTTAGGGGTTCATGTTGGACCCCCCCCCCCCCTCACACTCAGGGCACAATATAATTGAGCTTATCGTTTACCTCTGTTTGAGAAATTATACTCTTCACTTCCTTTGGACCCCTCATTCTCATTTGTTTGGAAATGAGCTGGCTGAGCACTTGGCAAACTAGGGAAGAACTTCAAATCGCCCCGCTAAACCACCTTGCTTTGATTATACGTCTTTGAAAGCCTATATAAAGAACAGCTCTCTGGTTTTTGGGAAAATGAGTGGCGTACAGAGACTCGAAGCCAGCTTTTGCTCATTGCCACCAAACCAGATCCATACACAGTATAATAACTTTGGAATGACAAAGGCCTTAAAAAGGGTTATAAAAATCCTAAAATCAGTAAAAAAAAAAAAAAAAAAAAAAAAAAATGGGTAAGGCGCTTAATGAGGCCCAAGTGACGAGAAATGTCACGATTAAGTAAATCCATAAGGCCCAAAAAAGAACAATTATCAGAAAGCAACACCCCAAGATCCTTCATCACGTTCGTCCTCATTAAAGAACCATCGTTTGTGCGATAATTAAAAATAAACTGAGCAGTTTTCCAATTGAAGGAAACAATAAAGGATTTTGGACATTTAGTACTAAGCCATTAAAGTAAGCCCAATGCGCAACTGCTGCCAGACCCTGCTGCAAAGTCTCGCAATCCCACCAATTATCAATTGCACCAAAAAGCTTTATGTTGTCTGCATACAACATAATGTTAATAGGTAATGAGCCAAAACAAGAGGGGACCCAAATGGGACCCATGTGGAACACTTCTTTTGATTGGATACACACTGCCACCCGGGTCCTAATTAATTAATCTGAAGCTTCTGCTCAACAGAATCAATTGAAGCCATTGAATTATGAAGTTGGCAGCTTAATAAGCAAAAGGTCAATATTAACACTGTCGAAAGCCTTGGTCAGATCAAGAAATAAGGCATCGATTTGGGTTCTTCGATCCACACTACTAGCAATAAAATGTAAAAACGTGGCCAAGTTTGTCTGCGTTGAGCACTTGAAAACCATGTTGTGCCTAGATAGGAGCGGTTCAATAAATGCTGGAAGCCTCTCGGCCAGCAAGGTTTCCAGCAACTTCACAGAGAAGGAAATCAGACTGATTGGTCTATAAACCTTCTTATACTCGAACACCTTGTTTTGGAATGGGTTGTATGATAGGGGAGAGCTAGCAGGAATGGGACAGTAGGAGTGGGACAGTATAATTTCCTGTTATTTATCAAATTGCAAGCTTCGTCGATGTCATGCTAGTTGGAGCATTTATAGGGGCCATGTTAGTTGTAATGGTTGCCAGATGCAACAGCATGCTTTAAGGCTGCAACATAGTCTGTGTTTTGAGCATCAAAAAGTAAATAAAACATGTTATCTTTGTAAGAAGATTGTTGGAGTATATGTTGTGATCTTGCTGACATCAAGCTTTTAATAGAAACAGTGTAGCCTAACGATTATAAGGAAAGGTTAAATTCAGACCTAATAGTCACATTTTTCTTTCTACGGGCTGATGTAATAACACAAAGCCTTATGGAAGGAATGGGACAATGTCCAATTCTTCCCTAAATGATTGAGTGGCATAAAATAATAAATAAATAAATAAATAAATAAATAAATAAATAAATAAATAAATGTATAAGAACACAGAAACTGATAGGGCTTAAATTCTCTAAGAACTACAAGGAGGTTTAAAATATTTCAATTTCACACGTATAACTTATAATTTCATTAGTAGGAAATGTTTTGAAAAAATTTTATGAGCAGGCACATGGATATTGCAGATTTTTTGCAAGGAAAATTATGATTTTCACTTGAAATGAAGCAAACAAAAGTAAAAACTTGTTGTAAATTTGAAAATAGAGCAAAAAGTTGCAAATTTTAGTGAAAATGCTCGAAATCGAATATATTCCATTCATAGAAGTAAATCCAACTAAATGACATTTCAGTGCATCAAAAAATTTAAACTAGAGGCCATTTTTACAAGGCATATCCTATTTGTCTTAAGGTGCGTCACATAAGTATAGGACCACCCATATTTTCCCTTGTCTGCAAGAAACAAAATAAAATAATTGAAACATTGTCACTGTATCAGATTCTCACAACTATTATTTATTGTCTCCAAAGAAAATAATGGAAAACAAACAAGAATAAGAATTTATAAAAATAGAAATTAAGCTGTCCCATAAGTATAGGACCAGCATCACTTAATGCTGTTTTTCGAGCAGAAAAATTAACAAAGCAGTGATTAATCAGTCAGTAGATGACATTGGTGATTACCTAATAGGGTTGCCTCCACAAAAACTTTCAAGTGGCTGTAAACAAGCAACTTAAACACAATGCCTCGTAACACCACCTTGTCAGACTATGAAAGGGGTCAAATTGATGCTTTGAAAGCTTCTGGAGTGAATGCACGACGTATAGGAAAGGCTATAAGTCGGTCACATAAAGCTGTACTTAATTATTTGAAAGCTGGTGCTCAGTATGGCCAGAAAAAGAGACCTGGGAGACCTCAGAAGACGACTAATCGACAAAAAAGGGTGATTATTAAAAAAAATGAAAGACCCCACAACATCTTTGCGTGTGGTGGCAAATTCTGAAGATGTTCCAGTATCAAAATCAACTGTGCAACGGATTGTGAAGCAGGCATCATCTCTTGTGTACACGAAAAGAAAACAGCAACCTGCACTCCAACTGCACCACAAGCAGAAACGGTTGGCCTTTGCCCAGTCAGTGATGTTCTGGACAGAAGATTGGAAGAGAGGGGAGAAAAAATTCAATTTAGAGGGCCAGACAGCTAGCAATATTACTGGCATGACATCAGGAGGTCAGAAGAAATGTATTTCATATGGCAACAGGGAGGAGGATTACTTATGGTCTGGATTGGCTTCGGATGGAATGGTAGAACCAATTTAGCTATTGTTAGTGGAAGAATGAAGAATTCAGATTATCAAGATCTGCTTGATATTCATCTTTTACCGTTTGGGGAGAAGATTGGAGGGACCAGATGGATTTTCCAGCAAGATAATGCCCCAGTTCACCATGCAAACAGCATATATGAGTGGTTTTTAGCAAATTGGGTGCAAATTATGGACTGGCCTGCCCTATCTCCAGATATCTATCCAGTGGAAAATGTATGGGGCGCTTTAGCCAGATCTGTTTAAGCAGGTGGTAAACAGTACCGCAATATAGAAGAATTAAAGTATGCTGTGTTGAATGCCTGGGAAGAAATTAATTCAGATTATCTGCAAAACCTGGTCACAACTATGCCAAACCGAATTTTCAAAAATATTGAAGAAAGGGATGATTTATTGGGCATTAAGTGATGCTGGTCCTATACTTATGGGACAGCTTAATTTCTATTTTTATAAATTCTCATTCTTATTGTTGTTTATTTTTCATTATTTTCTTTGGAAACAATAAATAATAGTTGTGAGAATCTAATACAGTGACAATGTTTTAATTATTTTATTTTGTTTCTTGTAGACAAGGGGAAAGATGGGTGGTCCTATACTTATGTGACGCACCTTATTCCTGTCCCACACCTTCCCCCATAAAAATTTGTAAATCCTAGCCAATTATGTGGGAGGAATGGGGCAAAATTTGATGGTCTGTATTTTAGTATTTCCAAGATTTTCATAATACATGTATATTTTCAAATAATTTAAATATAAAATGGAAAATAAGACTAGTCTTAACACAATATGACATGTAATTTTTGAATTTAAAATTTTTATAAAGTTCAAGGAAGAATTTTGTGAAAAGTGCCCCATTCCTGCCAGCTCTCCCCTAACTGTTTCCACTCCACCGGATAAATTCCACTAGCCAACAACAAATTAAACACATGTAATAACGGAAAGGTCAAAAAGCTGATATACAACCTTTAAAAATAAAATCTGGAATGTCCGGAATAATGCAGTAATTTGAGACTGATAAGTTTCTGGCCTTATCCAACAGTTGTTAAGATGAAAAAGGCTGCCATGTGAAAGGGGTGTCTATCCTGCTTCAACAATCGTCAAGTAGTAAGGAATTTTGCTTTCAAGGAGGTATCGTTGTTCATTATTGAAGCAAATAACCCTTCCACCTCTTCCTGTTCGTCTCTTTTAATGGACACTGGCTTTAAAACATTAGATTTTAAAAGATTTTTAGAAATATTCCAAAATACCTTCGGATTCAGTTGCAGTTGAACCCCCAACGAGTTAAATAAGTCTGTCATGGCGCCAATTCGCTTTAAATCTCCTTCTAACCTCAGCGAAACTCCTAAACACTTCAATGGACTTGGAGAGTTTATAACTTAGAAAGTTTATTTTTTTAACCTCCATAATTACTTAGTGGCATTAATAATAATAATAATAATAATAATAATAATAATAATAATATTGTAAGGAGTATATAAAGAATCTCAAGCCAGAAATAAATTAGTATGGCTTATGCATTTTAATTTTTTTTTCTTCCAGATCATGGTTGGCCAGTACTTCAAATTCAAATTCTTTTGAATCTCGTAGCAGTATCCCGCAGAATGGGAAATACACCTGTGTCAGTGAGGTCAGTTGGCATGTTTTGTTCTTGTTTTCTTATCCAAATAAATAATGGAAAAATAAATGTATTATTTTGTTATTATTAACTCTCAGGGATTAAAATTTAAATAATAACTTTTCAATAAATAGCTATAGAAGCTCAAAAAAGTTTTTGTGTGTATATTTGGCAGTTATTAGTTATAAGAGAGAAACAAAATAATTGTTTGGCAAGTAGAAGAATTTTCATTATTCGCTGATTGTAGATAATGAAAGGTCAAAGAAATTGTGGTCCTGAAAACAAGAATTATAAGACTAAATTGTTTAAGAGAATGCCAAAATGAAACTACTTTTTAAAGATTCCATTATTTCAGTTTATTGAGGTCACCATATTATAAGAAAAATTACACTGCGGACTCGATATAACGCTGTTGTCGGGAGCCACGATTTAACGACCACGTTAGATTGAGCCCCCCCCCCCCCCCTTCCCCATGAGCAAGCTTTCCCGACCCAAAAGAAAATACAGTATATTGAGATTGATATCAACATTTATTTTTAGGGAAATTAATAAACAATATTACAATAAAAAAACAAAGCTTGGATAGTTGCAGTAATATATAGAGAAAAGCAAAACTCTTTAACCACAATAAAATAATACATGTACATTTATACAAAAACTCAATTTGATTTTTTTGCAATATTGTTTTACTCTGTTGTGGTTAAAAATAAAGGGTCAAAAATCTCATAGAGATAACTTTAGGGAAAAAATTTAAACCGGAAGTTAGAAATCGGGAGCCATGCCAAAACAGCCTTGGAGCCGATTCCGCGCTGCATCGGACCGCGTTCAAACGGGTCCACACAGTACTTATAGTGGCTAGATAAACAATGACCTTACTGCAGATTGGCTTAAGCATATTTTTCAACCATTTGGGTATGTCAGAAGGATGTTGATTTGGATTCTGTTAGTGTTATGTTATGCAATCTATTGAGTCAGTCATAATAACCTGCAACCCAACTGTCGTTGCTATCTCAGGTGGCACTACAAAATATATTTACTCTTCTGATGTAAGCTAGAACAAAATATTCAAGGCAAAAGTTACAGACTTCTATGATACAAATATGGCAAGAGAAGAGGATAACGAGTATACAAAGTACAGGAAACCAAAGGCACCTAAAAAGATCAAAAATTCATGGGATTTCGTGGACAAGGACATTATTGTCAGATCTTTCAAATCATGTGGTACTGCTACAGTTTATTATAAAGGCTGGTGTCTATTCGAGGCCCATCCTCCAATAGAGACCGGGGATAAATTATTCTGAAAATTTAGAGTTGCAGGCCTCTGTTAGAAGTAATACTGACAAAAATGTATTTTAATTGTTTGTTTTTAACAAGAAGGAAATTAAAAGAATGCAAAAAGCAGGGCACATAATGAGCCATGCTGTAACGCTGGGAGCACTTTCAGGTATTCGGTTACTCTTATGTGCCTGGTTGTTGAGTCCATAAAAATTCATTTACCATAATTATTCATTCCTTTTATACAGGATGTCCCATTTTAAGTTATGCAGCTAAGTATGTTGAAAACAAAAAGCGATTAAGAAAACTGTTTCAGATTTAAGTTGCAGCATCTTTAAAATATAGTGGAAATGTGTCTGATTGCCCCTTTGAAATGCTGTAACTTTTATCTGAAATATTTTTCTTCAGTGTTTTTTGTTTTTGAGGTATTACTTAAAATGGGACATTCAGTCTATAAACAGGGTTCTTGAAAATATATGGCAAAATTTTAAGGGTGGTAGAGAGGCGCCACCATAAGATTTTCCTTCATAGAATGTGTGTTCAAAATGATGCATTTAAGTGCAGCAGTCGATGACTCCTCTGGGAGTAATGGTGTCATTTCTAACTGGGATTTACAATAGCATGCATCGCTTTACAAATATAGAGCTTGCAAATATCCATATGACATATGGGGCAGCGAACAGAAAAGGACTAGCTGCTCAGAGGCTGTACAGGGAACAATTTCTGATGAGACATATGCCATATCAACATACGTTTTAGCATGTGCTCTGCCAGCTTTGCAAAAGTGGATCTTTGAGTGCTAAAAGACGTGATGTGGGAGGGATCAGGACAGTGAAGTGTGTGTTCGTGTTGGTGGTCACTTGTTTGAGCATCTGCTGTAAAACAGTGCTCAATAAAAATTTTGTTAACTATCCTTTGGCCTGGTTTTCTTTCACCTTTCACATATTTCTTTGTCACCTTAAACGTGTCATTTCTGGACACGCATTCTATGACAGAAAATACTTATTTTGGTACCCTCTGCCACCCTTTAACCCTTTGACTGGTGAAGGGGATAACTCGGAAACAATGTATTTCCAGATCCATGTTTAATAAACCTTTTTTTTTGTTTGTTATATACATAGGGGAATCATTGAATGGCACTAGAAGTCATTTTCTGTATTATTAATTAACAAATGTTTTTTTGTAAAATTTAATGGTTTCCATAATACTCTTTCTTTGCTTGAGTTTTATTAACTTGATCATCTATTTCATTTTGAAGCTGTGGACTTGGAAATTTTCAAAGAAGAAAAATTTGCAGATAGCACATCTAGTTGTGCAAAAAAGAAAAAAAAAAACACCAGCAACTTAAATTAGATAAAATGATCACTGCAGATGTGATTATTCAAACTCCAGCCTTTGAAGAAAAACTTCATGACATTAGTGAATCTGCAGCAGATGGAATTTAATTCCAATGAAGAATTATTTCAATCTGATTTACACTGATAATTTTTCTGAAATTTGCTTGTAATATGTATTCTTTTATTAAACTCTGCCAAAAAATATCTGTAGTCAGTTGTGTATTAAGAGGTTTTCCGTACCGTTTATTGACAAAGAGATTGTACACACATATTTCAGCTAAAGCAAATGGATATAATCAAACAATAGTTGATAAAATCGAGAAAAAAATTAATTAAGAATAACCATCAGAGGCAGCATTTGGGGATTGTAAGTGGGATTAACCACCCCAGGTCCCAACCCCTTGCACTTACAGGAGCCCTGCATTTACAGTCCTTTGTAAATGTGGTTGGCCCTAGGCCCTGCATACTCTTAAAACCGCTTCTAATAATCAGATCACCATCAAATATATCTATGTATCTTGTCTTATCAGATCCTATCATAAAAGAAAAGGTGATAAACTACACAAAAAACTGGAAGGTGAGCGAAAAGAAGTCAATGCAAGCGAAGGATGGCTTCATCGAGGGAAGCTTCATCATAGCATAAGATATGTTGCCATTGCAGGAGAAAAACTCAGCTGATGATAACGCTGCCGAAAGTTTTTATAAAAATTTGAAAAATTAATCTGATACAACAAACTTGAGCTTTTATTGATGAGACAGGACTAAATTATAAAATGCTTACAAAAACAACCCTTGCAGCAAAAAATGAAAACATATCAGGCAGAAAATTAGCTAATGATAGGCTGACAATTGCAACATGCAGCAGTGCAAGCGGTAACCATAAAATTACTTAATTTATTATAGGAAAACCTGAGAAACCAAGAGCCTTTAAAAACAAACATGGCATCACTTCCCATTTTTTATCAAAGGTAGATTTCAAAAAATCTGCCTGTCTGTGCTATTTTGCTGCTAGATAATGCCTCCAGTCATTCTGAGCTTCAAAAGGGGTCTGTTAAAGAGGACTTCATTTTTGTCCTCTCATGTTATTCCCTTAATCCAACTTGTGGATCAGTGTCTCATTGAGTGGTTGAAGAGAAGGTACGGGTGAAGCTATGTTAGAAAAAAACAAAAGAGGATTTTGATCTCTTCCAGGCTATGAAATGCCTAACCATAAAAGATGCAATCTATGTTGTTGCTGGGATAAATTAAGAAAACCACTCTTCAAAAAATCATGGGAAAAATTTAGCCAAGTCTGAAGCAACTTGATGAACCTCCTGAAAGTTGTGAAACAGATACAGCTGAAATCATCCGAGATCTACGTGACCTTCAGCAGGATATCCAATCAGTAAATGTAGAAGAGTGGCTTGTAGAAGATGACATTTCTGAGGTCACCAAATATGAGCTTACAAACGAACACATCTCCATTTTTTTGAAGAAATCATGCTGAAGACTATATATATGATGAAGATAAAGAAGGAAATGATAAGATTACTCACTCTCCAGCAATGGATGCATTCGAAATACATCAAGCAGATCTAATTGCAACATCAGTTGAAGTAATGTGGGCAAAAAAGTAGCAAAATGCATCTGCAAAATCAAGAATGTCCAAATTAAAAAAAAAAATTTCAGAAATTTTTAAGTAACTTTTTTCTATTAATGTTGTTTACAGTTTGTTTAAATACAGTAAATCTTGAATATAACAACATCCAAGGGGCCTAAAATTGTATGTCGTTATAAACAAATGTCGCAGTAACCAAGAGTGATGTTGTCAGTTTACTGGGCTGGAAAATTACTCTATATACACTGAGCAGCTTACATCGCATTAAAAGTGTATAAATAGGCAGAACAGTATCAGGTTGTTCATTATGCTGTTAGCAGTCGTCTGAAATGGCTTGTAACGTGATCATGACTAACTATATGACAAGAATTATTAGAGTTTGAACACACAATGATCTTTGGAGGTGGATGCATGGAACATTCCATTTCTGAAGTGGTGCTGGCATTCAATCTTCCTCAGTCCACAGTGTCAAGGATGTACAGAGAGTACCTCATTTCAGGCATTACCTTCCACCATGGACAGTGCAGTGGCTGACCACTGCTGCTAAATGCTTGTGACCAGTGACATCTGAACAGAATGGCCCTTAGTAACAGACATGCATCACTATGTCAATTAACAGCCACATTCAATGAATGAACAGTGCAGTAAAATTTGGCACTGATAGGATATGGCAGCAGAAGACCGACAAGAGTACCTTTATTCACAGCACGCCCAAGGTGATCTAGAATAAGGTGGAGGTCATTTGGATACTGTGCATACGTAATTTGACGTCACTGGATGACAGCAAAACCTCCATAGAAACCTAAACATGGTGACAATGATAAGTCTTGCGATAGCAACACTTAACGACTTGTTGGCTCTTTCACAATTCTCATCCTTTATACTGTTTATTTAATTAAATAAAACCAAAATGCCATTATAAGGAGGGATTTATAATTATTGTAAAATGTGCTTATGCTTTAATAAGAACACAGAGACATGGATAATAACGTATTTCTTGTAGCCTTCCTCGTTAGGATTTGAAATAGAGTTGGCCTGACCATTAACAGTTAAGAGATTGAGATAATAATTTTGATATTATTTTAGAATAACTTCATTCCTGCAGGTATTTGGAAATATTAATGTATAAAATGATAAGTTTTACAAATAAACGTTTCTTCAGAAATACAAAGAAAATGTTTGTGTGAAAACTTTTTCTTTTGTGACCAGAATAATGGCTATCGCACACTTCCGATTTGACGAGCTTAATGCCAGAACTCATCCAATGACGTTGTAATGCTCCGGTTCTGGGCTACGTACAGTACATTAAAGGGGTTAGTTGAAAACTAGATGTGAATGCAAAGACCTGAAAGACAATCGATCAAATAGCAAAATATGATTGTCTGTTTGACCATAAAAGAAATAAATATTCTATACTCTTTGTATTCGATATACAGAACTGTGCTTTATTCTTCCAAAACACTCACCATATATATACATTATTGCATTACTCTCTGTAATTTGTTCTTCAAAATTCATATATAAACATTTCTCGTTGGCATATTACTTTCCGCGTAGGCTTGCATTAAATCGTGCATAACCCCGTCTTTATCCTTACATTCTAGGCTTAGCGAACAAACTTTTACCTGGTCTTCTGATGAGTCCATAACACACTCTTCACATGAGGTCTGGGTCGACCTTTTGGCACAGTTTTGTTCGAAAATAAAAAAAAAACAAAATAACATTAGAATTTTCTTAATACTTAACGTTCAATTGTGATAGTCATTAATTCATTCTTTAATCATTTTTTCCTATTCATTAAATGGTTCTTTCAAAATTACACTGCACTACTAGAATTTCATTTAGAACTAAAGGCATTGCACTACAGTTAAATTCAACAGCTCTACTCTTTGGTTCTTAGGTTAAGGTAAGTCGACGGGGGACAATAGGTAAGTCAGAAGGAAGGTGGGAACAATGTATAATAAGGATTTGATTAATACGGTTAGTATACGGTAAGGACCGTCGATCTAAATACCTAAGTTTTCTCGTTTCTTTTCAGAGAATCATCGATTGCGCTACTGTTGAAATCCTTCGAATGTTTTTTTTCACCAAGGCTTTCGCCACCATCTTTTAGGTCTGCGTTGTTCTAGTTGTCCGTCGAAGACTCCTACCCTTCCAAATTTCATACGCTGGCATTGTGGGCTGGATGTCTTCGATTCTGTCTAAAAGCAAAAGAACACGGTAGAGTGGGTTCAGTTATAAGAGTTATGGCCCAAAATAATTTCTACCTTAACGAACGTGGTTGAAACGTTCGTTTTAAATGAATTATAAGCTGGACGTTGCCTCGAGGTCGATCTTCCATCAGGTCCTTTTCCTCATTGGATCATGTATTAGAGGTCTTAGTGCCTAGGTTAGGGCTGCCTTAAAAACTTTATTTTTTTTTTTAACGACTTTACAGTTAAACTGCTTAACACTTTTTAGTTCAAAAGTGTCCGGCGTTCACTGGGTCCATTAGATACTATTCATACTTTATTTTTTTTGTCCCATGCATTCCGGAAGAACATGTCTTTGCTCCCGGTCGACGCCATTCTATCACCTCCGGCTTCGTAACTTCAAGAAGCAAAAAAAACTATCTTCACATTCTTTCTAAACAAAGCCTCTCAGATCCATCTTTCATGTGTCCATTGTCTCTGAATTAAACAATCACTTCTATTTCCCTTTGTTTTCTCTTAACAATACATTTTTATGTTTTTTAACAGTATATATAAGAATTTCATATTTTATTTTATTCAATTTCCTTATTCCTGCAGGTCGAAGAACACCACTTTCTAAGTCGTGACACCTCTGGTTCTCGGGGTTTTCTAAAAAAAACGAAAGTTCCTTCTCTGTAAATCACCGTCATGACCCACAGAAAAGATCATTCTCAAATATAACATCAACAAAATTTTTGCGCGCGCTCGAAAAAATTTTTGTGGGTGTTACAACGTCACAGTGTGCATGTCCATTAAACGCTTCTGACAAGTTGGACTTACCTTTATTCCTGATTACCTTGCAGCATGGCATCGGAGGCTGCCAGTCGCTTGGGCACGTGAACATATTCAGTGGACATTAGAAAACTGGAAACGCATAGCTTGGCCCAATGAGTAACAATTCAACCAGGTGCAAGCTGATGGTAGGGTGAAGCCACCACCAGCTTGCACAATGCCTTCCGGACAACTTGGTTCCATGACTTTTTAGAGTCTGTGCCTCACTCGAACACTGCACATAATACATCGATTACGATCTCTAGTATTGATTTATTGCACGAATGCTGTAGGTCACATGCACACGATAGAAAGCACGTGAAATGATGCTATTACATCCACATTGCTGTGTTTCATTCGAAAGCAGTAAAAGCCATGAAAAACTTTCCCCAAAAATCGGACCTTACAGGGAAGGGTACATGATTGCCCTTTCCAATGCTAATTACAGTTATTTTGCTATAATTAGCACATGTAAAACCCGAAATATCCGTTTCGAAGAAAGGCATATCGGCAATGCTGAATGGAAAAGGAAATTCCAAGGAAGGGTTAATTCCAACTGGCCAGAAAGAGCAAAATCCTCAAGCCATTTGAAAGGCCAAGCAACTTCTGAAAACCCAAAACCCAAAGAAAATATTGTAGGAACTTCACAGACTACCATAAATAAAATAATAAACAAAGATTTGCAACTGGAAAAGCGCCACAAGAGTAGTGTTCTTAAGCTATTGCTATGATACATCGCAGAAAGGAAGAGGAACTGTTGAAGCTCTATGAGCAAAAAACTAAGGAAGTATGTTGCCACCTTAGATGAAGCGTATGCCTACCTCAATGATTGCGATAAACCCTGCACGATTTATTATTGTTCATGTGGAGAGAAGTCATATCAAAAGTGGTTCAAGTAGTGTAAGGAAAGTTTTTCAAAAGGATTTATCATGATTGCAGGATACTTGTAAACAGCAAGCTCCCAATCAGAAGAGTGGACGGGAAGGCTAAGGTTAACCCCTTTTACTATCAGCAGCATGTTCTCAGTCCAATTTTCCACGAGGAAATCCTCGCATTGTATGGAGAGGAAAAGAGCAAAATTTGGCTGCATCAAGACAAGCCTCCAACCATACGTCTAACTCGACCATTCAATTTATGTTAGATTTGGAAAATGAAATTGAAATTTACATTATACTCATTCATGATAACCCTGTCAAGTCACCAGATGCATCCCCGATGGCCCTTGCTTGATGCCATCCAACAACCAGTGAGGGTCTCTAGAAATCTTGCAAACAGGAATGGAACAACATGCGCCTCACTGTTCTGCAGACATCTCTTCTACAGTGGAAGATACGGTGCAGGGCAATAATCCACAACCAGGGTTACCAAATAGAACTCGATCGTTGGTGAAGAAAGGGGTTTTCTTCTTAAACTTTCTCCTCCAAATTGTTACCATAGATCGTAAATAACCCTCTGTGTTCCTTGGATTATCTGTCCTTTTTTGTGTTTTACCATGCCCTGGTCGCATAGGTGACGGATAATGAGGCTTCTGCTGTAATCCAGTCACATCTGAAGCTGACTTGTTGTTGAAAACTTTAATATCTTCAAGTTAATGTTTAAATTATCAAACTGTTTTACGTATCCATTATTATTTTAAATTGTATAAATATCATTTCTTGTAATCATCATCACTTTCGACTTTCAAAATGGCCAACGATCAACAAAATATCAGTCGTGTTAACGGATAACAAGTATTGTTAAAAGACCTACGTATTTATTTATTAACAAGAAATTTAAGTCTTAAAATTCATTTTAAAAAAGCACAGACAAATTATCTTCAGTTTATCTTTGCAAGTTTCCATAAAATTCTGGAAATATATAAATCAGATTGCAAAGTATAAATCAGATTGCAAATATATAAATCAGATTGCAAAGTATGTTTTTTTTAATGAAATTATAAACGCCTTATCTATACATACAAAAGGCAATGTACGGTAAGTATGTTTGTCCGGTTTTAAAAGGCAACTTAGAAGTAAGCTATAAAGTTAAAATTTAACACACACACACGTATAATACTACCACAATGATAGAAAAAATCTAAAAAACGTAGAAATTAATAATCTTTATATATATGAAATAGACTTGGTTTATATTTGTTTCCTTGCACGTGTGAACAATCAGCCCGTGGTGTTTGCGTCAGCAATCGGCTGAATGAACAATGGTTTGATGAAATTACAGGCCTGAAATTAATACATGCCGCAGCTGACGAAAAAGACACGCCCTGGCACTGAAAAGTCACCTGACCATCTTAGTCCAAGCAACAATGTAATATTCATTGTTTCCATCTTGGATGTTAGCAATCATCTTTTTTTTTTGTTTGTTAGAAACTATGAAGGTTACGTTGTTGCTTCGATTATGAAGATGAGGTGACTTTTTCGTCAGGTACGATGCTTGCCTTAATGATTCACGTTTTAAGGGGGGTAGTTATAAAAAGTAATAAATAAATAAATAAATAAATAAATAAAAAATCATTATTATTTCTTTTTTTATTAAAATCTTTGGAGAGATGTAAGGAATTATTCTAAAACAAATAAGAGAATACAACTTCTATGTGTACAGCTGCTCAAGCTTTTGCTGAAAATGTGTCGGCACTTTTCCTCATGAGCTAATAACTGGAGAAAATTTATTTTTCATATGGCTTTTGCAATTTAATAAATTCCTTTAGAGAACTTATAGATGTAGTAACTTTCTTTAGAGAAGTTATAGATAATGTTTATCTAAACATATTAGAAAATTCTAAAGATCTCAGCTGATTGTGAGAGACCCCAATCCTTCCTTGCTGCTAAAACTAATACTATCTATATAAACAACCACATTCAGGACATGATTCCACGCTCTGTGACTGCATACCACTCTGTTGAAATGGTTACATGTTGATGAGAGATGCTGATGAGGCTATAAACAGAGTTCCTTAACTCTCTCAATCCATCTATTAAGTATTTTTTAATATAGATGGAAATAAATCAATACTCATAGCCTTTCTTTGATATTTTAAAATGTTAAGGATTCAGTGTCTAATTTTCTTGGGCGAACCCAATTGAACAAAAAATTCCAGGCGATCATCTAAAAGAATTCTTTTCGTTTTTCCAAAGTGAATAAATACTTTATTAAGGCTTTTTCATTTATATTCAAATTCAGATATTGCAAAATTTAATCAAACAGCCCGAGCAATGCCGGGCAAATCGGCTAGTGATATATAATTCACTTTGTTCCTTAGAATATAACGAAAATGGATAAGGTTACCTCATCTCTGAATGTTCTGAATTGAAACCAAGAATTTGTCTTGAAATAGAATGTTTAACTTTAATCACTATTTTCACAATTAGTTTATGTTCACACTACACTCCTTGATCACTGTTAAGTAATCATGGTTACTAAACTGTGGTTAGCTAATCAAGCACTTTCCGTTCGCACTGCATTCAAGGGAAATGATGGTTATTAAGCAAAATGGTGTTTTCTATGATTATTTTCTTCGCAATTGCATCAATAGTTAGTGGTGAGAGTAGCAAGTGGCTTCCGCAGGCATCAAATCTTGCCTTTAGCAAAATACAATGGATGGAGCAGAATGTGCTGATACGCTTATGATAGTGGTTATGTTTAGCCTTTCTCAAGTCTGAAAAATTTTCTCCCCAAATTTATATAAGAGCAGCTTTGATTTCCTCATTAGACCACTCGCTGCTACGCTTTTGCTTGACCACCGTGTTCTATTTTCCTGTAACTTGGATATGACGTCACTAACCGGATTTCTGAAACACTGTTACTTAACCAATTCTTAACCGGGCTGTTAACGTGGTTAGGTAACTGAAGCAGGCTGCACAGTTCTGCTTGATGATGATGCACTATGGTTACTTAACCGTGATTAAGATGTAGTGTAAACATAGCATTGCTATATTTCCCTGTACCAATGAGATGGAAGCAGAATGAAAAAGCTCTAAATAAACAGCTGGCCTATCAAACCCAGACTGCCCTTTAAAACTAAAAATTGAAAACTGTTGTTCAGAGTTTCTTTCACTCTATTTCCACCTTCTGTTTTCTCTACATTTTTGTATCATTGAAAAAAAATTTATTCAAAAACATTTGTGCAGTCTTCACTTATTCCAATTTAATTAATTGAAAGTTTGAATTCTAGAAAATAATTTAGAGTTAAAAATAATTTAATTTAAGAATTTCATAATTTCTTTTTTTTTTTTTCTTTTCTCTTTGTAGGCATATGACATTTCTACTTCATACAATGTTTGATCATTTAAATATGACTGAACGTAAAGATTATTCCATACAATTGGAAGTTCTAACTTCTAAATGCGAAGGTGGTCCTGTACCTTTAGCACTTGACAATGGTTTCATTCTCCCTCCTGTCAATTTAATAAACCTTCCCATTGTAAAGTGAGTTTGTTTCCTTTAGTCTTCAGTACATAGGATATAATATTTAGTTTCAGTTTTTTTTTTGTTTTTTTTTTACAATTTATGAAGCATAATGCCGTGGAAAGTGGTCCCAAAGTCAGGTTGTGCAAAGAAACTCTGAAATTTATCAGTGATACTTGTTCTAATGATCCATTATGATGCCAAAGGAAATTTTCAGTGCTAAGATATGGCATGTAATACAACCTGTGATAATAAAGTTCGGTGAATGATGGCATATTGAGAGTGGATTGTTCGCTTACATGAAACAGCAGTTACTATCCTTCAAAGTAATCCCCGTCGATGGTAATGCACTTCTGGGAACGCCTGTACAAGTCCTGGAAACTCCTGGCGTAGTCGTTTTTAGGGATAGCCTTCAGTTGGGTCGTAACATTAAGTTGGATGTCTGGCCACTTCGGGGGGGCGTCTTCTACGGTGTTCCGGCCTCCTCGGAACCATTTAAACCACTCATAAACACACTTCAAAGTAATAGCACTTTCTTTGTAAACTGTTGTCATCATTTCATGAGTCTCTTTCGTTCGCTGATCCATTTTGGGTTTCCACCGCGTGCACTACGCCTTCTCTCTTCAATGTCCTGTTTAAACACAATAAACACACTCGCAGCTGATTCTCTCAAATTTGTTTAAGCATGTCTCGACCTGTCTGGGGCAGGATACGACGATGATACACTCTTACGACCGTTAGCAATTTGACGTCATTCACCGAACTTTGTCACAGGTTGTATATCAAAAAACCCTTATATATCAAATGATGTGTCATATAATGATTAATTAAATGATGGTTGAATCAAATGATAAAGTATATTTAATAGAGCACAAAAGAAAAAAATACTTTAAATGTTTATTATGCAAAATAACAAAAGTAAGACATCTTGCATGTTTATGCAAATTTAACCATAAAAGCTTGTGCTTTTAAGGTTGAGTATATTTGGATTAATATGTTTACAGTTAAGCATGGTTCCCACAAACAGAAAACAAGAGCAGAAGCCAGGGCTTATTTTTTCCTGCTATTTTGCATTCTGCTCCTGGAGGTGTCTCGCATGGCAGAATCTCAAATGGAAGAGACAGCAGAAGTGTGCTATCCAGGCGCCACCTTTTGTTGTAATTTGGCATTTTTGCACCTTGCTAATTGATCGATCTAAACCAGGGTTTCTCAAAGGGGAAGGGGGGGGGGGAGGCAGTTGCTCGGAAAAAGTGTTTAGATCAGTATTTCTCAAAATCTGCTTCGACTGCACACAGTACAGTTCGTTCATCCTCATCAGTCGTCATATCAAATTTTTGTATTCAATTGTTATTTATTCAACTTAATTTGATTAATTCATTTGTATTAATTAATACATATATCACTTTTCTTTTATTAGTGCTTCCATGTCAATTTTCTTTCTCGGCTCTTCAGTTTCGTCAGCTGAGCGTTCGACATTTTTATTTTGTGTGAGAGAGAAGAACGTCACTGTGATGCCACTGCACAGATCGTTTTCTATTGGCTGAGCAACCAGTTTCTGCCTTCTTCTCCCACAAAAGTTAAACTTGGTCAACTCTGAAAGGCAGAAATTTTCAGTAGCAGGAAGTGACATAAAATTTTTCTGCACTGTGGTTTCTGCTGTTGTTTTTATGCATGTGAGAACCAGGCATTACAGTTTATTCTAATTATATTCCTGGAGAAAATGTACAATATTGGAGCAACAAGAGATGCATAACAGATTTACAAAATTTTATGATATTCCTTCCACACATTCTTTGCTGTGATATTTTTGTAATATAAGTTAGGCCACAGTTATTATTAGATTTTCTGCTTACTCTCTCAATTTGGAGATTCAGTGCTCCCTCTATACATGGTGTTTACTAAATGTAAGGCAAAAATTCAAGGGCTGATTCTTTGGGTTATTTTAAACATTTGAAGATTTTCTTAGATACAGGGCGATAAAGGTTTTTTGACAAAAACGATCTTTTGTTACTGAATATCACATGTAAGACTTCTTAATCTACAATAACTGCTGAAAATGACTTCCACCAGCTAGGATGCATGAATCCAATCTTCTCTGCATTGACTGCCAAACTCTTTCAAAAATACCAGGGTTATTTCTTATTGCATTACACCCATCAACTATCTGACTTCTCAATCTTCTACATTTTCCACTGGAGTAATGTAAACAAAGGACTTCAGATGGCTACATAGAAAAATATCTAAGGGATTTAAGTCCATATCTTGATATGTTGCATTTAAAAACTTGCGAGCAACCACACGAAAATGCGTTTGTGCACCATCATGCAAAACCGTATTACATTTCTCGTTCAGGGTGACCAGAGTGGGCGATAAACCACAAATTGGGCGTTTTTTAATGGCATTTGCGCCTAAAATTTGATTTGTGCGCTTTGCGTTTTTTTTTTTGCGAATAAATCAAAAACATGCGACTTTTGGGCGAATCATAATGAATTTGGGCTCTTTGTGCGTTTTTTGTTCAGATGGCGCTTCGGTAGCAGTATCAGTCATGAGATAAGTCTAAAATTCATATGTCATACAGGCTGACGCATAGCCAATGAGATAGACAGGCTCCAGCGCGGAAAAGTCACCTGACCATACTAGTCCGAGAAACAATGTACCCTCACTGTTTTTTTAACAATTGATATTTTTTCGTTTGTTGGAAAGAATGAACGTTGGAATGTTGGCCGGACTACTATGATCAGGTGACATTTCCGCGCCAGGGCCTGTTTTTCTCGTTGGCTACGGGCTGACGTCATATTATATTATCCAAGTCCACATATAATAAAAATATTACTGTAATATTGTCATATGCCGCCAATATGTGATCAAACAAAACAAACTACTATACATTATATATAAGTGATCATGATCATGAATAGTTTATAGTATAATTAGTTTAGCACCAAACTCGTACTGCAGCAACGATAGATAACCACAAGCAAAACAGATGATATTGACAGAAGCAATATTTAAAAATGGGAAAATGGACAAAATATCCAAAAAAGTATCAGAAAGACTGGGAAAATGAAAAGGAGTTCAAAGGTAAGATAAAATAATATGGAAATTAATTAATGCTACAGTAGAAAGGGCATTTTCTGTAATGACATGTGTTAAAACAAGACTAAAAAATCGTATGAGTCTCACTTCACTTGAGTCTATAATGATTATTAAGATTCATAACACTGTGATAAAAAATGTTGTAATGAATTTATTCCTTCACAAACTGTTATCCCGTTTTGACTCAACAATATATGCAAGTAAATACAACAAAGATCAAGAAGATGGTAATGAAAATGAATTGTTTACTGTTGTTGAAATATTTGAAGAAATTGGATTATAAGTTTAAAAAAATTTTAAATTAAAACAATTTTTTGTAATTTTTCGTTTTAATTAATTTTAATTTTTTTTAATTTCTTTTAATTTTTCAGTTTTTTAAGAGAAACGTTGTATTTATTTTTGGGTGATAATTTTGGGCGTTTTACAAATATTTTGGGCGCTTTTGGGTGTAATTTTTGCCAAACGAGGGTGCTTTTTAACGAGAGGTATCTGGTCACCCTGTTCTCGTTTCCAGTCAGGGCCGTACCGGGGGGGGGGGGGGGGTGATGCATCCCCCCTCCCCCACTGGCTAGAAGAACAGGGCCACCCCCCTTCCTGAAATAAAATTCTGAGTAGCCCCAGTTTCCAGTGGTATATCCTCTAGAAAGATAGGTACAGAGTTTTCCAAAAAACCGCTGTTTTCATTTGTTTTTGTTGAATAAAACCCTTCGAAACAAAGCAGCATTCTGAAAATCATCAAAGGACAAAAAGATTCTTAAAATAGCCCAAAGAATTGCCCTTTGAATTTTTACCATATGTTTATAAACGCCCTGTATAATGATAATGTTGGGATCTGAGCTATACCATTATAGACATTAGTATTTCTGACGAACATTGTCCATTTGAATTCATTGTTCTGCACATTTTGTATGGTATTGTGATAATAAGTTATTAGTGAAACGTCCATTTGCAGTACATTATTTTTATTGTCTATAGTTAACTTTCGTCCTTTTGGGCATCTTCAGTAGATTTTGAATTAACTGAAATTCTTTGGATTTTTTAAATAGCTAACAATGGTTTTTTTGACAATAGTTTCTTACTTTAGATGGTTACATTGTTGTCTTTGTTAATATACAATATCATATTTTCTTTTATTGAATAATATTTACATATTTTTTCTTAATTTCTATTTACGGTACATTCAGCTTTTAATTACATATTTCTCTTAAAGTTTTATTTTTGCTTAAAATTTCTTTTGTTTCTTAATAAATCCAAAGAATTTCAGTTAATTCAAAGTCTACTGAAGATGTCCAAAAGGACGAAAGTTGACTATCATTTATATAAAATCAGCAACGGTGGACATTGTCGCAACAAAGAAAAAATCTAACAATGGGTTATTTCCCGATTATACAAACAGGTGGGTTCGCTTCTAGTAGAGAATAAAAATAATGTACTGTAAATGGATTTTTCACTAATAACCTTTAACAGTGAACAGTGGTTTTTGCCTTTTCTTTTTTTTTTTTTAATCATCATTTTTTCCTCCCATTATCCCAGCTAGTTCATACTTGGATCACTTCCAAACTTATGGCAACTGTTTTTTTGCAGACAAATGTGTTGTTATACAAACATTTCATAATATATATATATGAAAATACACAATGTGCTTTCATATATATTATGAAATATTTGTATAACAACACATTTGCCTGCAAAAAAAATAGTTGCCATGACTTTGTATATTTGACATTTTTTATGCCATTTTAGTTGTAGAGGAAGCTGAGATGCTTTTTTCTTATGACTTCACATTTAATAAGAATTTTCCAAAAATTCTATTTGTCTTTCAGATCATTCAAATTGCAGAACTTAGCTCCTCATTTAAGACCTATCAAAATGTCATCACGGCCAGTAGAAAACAATCAAACCGGGCCTTTTATTTTCTCTCCCCTTCAACTTGGACCACTTAAAGATAAAAGCAAGCCTAACAATAAAATGGGTAATAAATAATAAATAGTTATAAATATATATTATAATAAATAGTTATAAATATCTATTAAATGACATTTATGCAGTTTATAAATGTCAGTCACAAAAACTTTAAATTAACTTTTTATCTTCCATAATATGTTTGCAAACTTTTATATTTACTCTCAACACAGTTTTTTATTCTTACTCTCAAGAGCAACTTTAGGAACATCTGATTTCCACTTTTATTCCATGTTACAATGCATAGAAAAATGAAAATTCAGTTGAAATTGCACATACAATGTTAAATCCAAAACTTTTTATACTGATGTTATAAAACATGTAATATTTACAATAGAGCATAATGACTTCCCTTTGGGGGAGAGGGCATGACTGTATAAGTTTCCAAATCATTGGGTTTTGAGAAAAAATACCCCATAAAAGTTAGTCAAAACTTGCAATTGTAAGAAATTAAATTAAAAAAAAATGTCCATGAACACGGTAGAAAAAATTGCAGAATTTAGTTCCTCATTTGAGTCCCTATCAAAACAATGTCAGGGTCTGGAAAAAAAACCACTCAAACTGGGCCTTTCATTTTTTCTCCCCTTCAACTTGGCAGCTTTACTTTAAAGCTACTTATAAGAATGCATGCTTGTTCTTTACGTTTATCTGACCATCTGCCATTTGCGTAACTTGAAAACTAATTAACTTTTACAAATTCTATTTTTAACAATATGATCATCAAGCTCGGCTTTACCAACTTCTCATGCAGTTTTGTGGACCCTTTCAACTCAATTGCAACTCCTCTAACAGTGACCATTACGAATACGAATATGTGGCATATGATGTATCAATCAATTTGTTACTTTCTGTTTATTGTTATCGTTTAAGCATTGTTGATGTGAGCCTGGAGAAACTTGGTTTGTCAATAAACTTTAGCAAAATTTAAATTCTGAACTTTAAAACCAAAATTACAATATAAACGTGGAGGAAATTTTTTTTTTATAAACGAGAAAGTCACCTCTCCCAAAATTAAATTAATTTTGATTAGATGATCATGGGACCATTCTTTCAGTGTCTTGGATATACCTCAATTTTTTCTTGTATATTTTTTTATTTTTCATTTTTGTTTGTTAGCATCATTTCTCCCTTATGGTTTCTGAAGACGAGTACGTACTCGAAAACATTAAAGTTATTTTTTTTATCTCATTATGTTATCATGAAAATTAATTGGCTTTCATCTTGGATTTCAGTCTTCTTATCATCAAATTTTATTTGCAATAATTCGGACTTACTACAATTTCAAAATTTAAAATTTTTCAAGATTTCTAAATTCAAAATTTCATCATTTTATGTTCGTCATTTTTAAAAAAAATGGCCGAGTCAACAATGAATTTTCGAATTCCACGAGAGGTGCAATTATTGACAGGACTGTAGACTTTTAAACTACACTACAATGTTTGAAGTTATGCTATGTAGTAATATTTTAAATATCATTATCATTATTTTTATGTGCTTTTTTTAGTTTGTCAGATAATTTTACTTTCATATTGGCTCTGTCACTTTTTTTGTAATTTAGGGAAGGGAGGGATATAAGGGATTGTTTTCAATGATATTGGAATTGTTTTGACACATTAAATTACTCCTTGATTATAGTTTTTTTTATCCTTTTTATTTTTTAATTTTTGTTTTTAAGTGGAGTTAAAATTAAACTAATTTAATTTTGGGAGAAGCAACTTTCTCGTTTAACTTTAAAACCACTTCTGCTTCACAGCTAAAGCTCTTTCTTGGAATGTTTACAAGAATTTATTTTAAATTTAACACTAGTTATGAAAAAAAAATTGTAAATTTTGTTCATTGAATATTTTTTACTCTTGTTGTAACAATACATAGTTGCTACTCCTTTCTGGAGCAATATGACAAACATACACTGGTCCAGTCAGGAATAACATCTCGGTATTCAATAAATAACATCACACTCATGCCCTCTTCTTCTCTGCTCAAACACGAGATCGTATAGTGGATAGTAAACAAAATTCCTTTGTGTGTCTGCAATAATATAAATCAAAGAGACATCCCACAAATCCCACCAGTATCAATAAGACCTAAAGATAACAGTTTTAAATAAGCATTTCATACAATGCCCATTCCTCAACATGTGATTGAATCCATGGAGTGAGACTGAATTCAAGAGAGTTGCATAAAGAATGAATATTTTATTCTATCAAATTAACTGACAAGGCAATAATAACAATAATTTATGGAAGGAAAGTAGGAAGGGATGTAATTAATTAGTGAGTGTGGGTGGGACAAGATAAATCAGTGATTAATACAAATACATGTAGGTAAGATTAAGATAGTTTAAATAGCATGAGTTTGAAATTAAACAGATAATAAAATCAAGTGTCTTAAATGAAATGGTGTACAACAAATTGGTTGAACTTGAACAAATCTGAAATGATTGCTCAATGAAACTCAATCAAAGGGCACTGTATTGAAATCTGTGGACAAAATGAGGTATACTATTTTACTTACCGGTATTTAACCAAATTAACAGCGAAGAGTACTCACTGTTTCTTGTCCATGTAGAGGGCAAGTAGACACCCTCTTAGTGGCACTTTGCACTTGTTGATATTCATGCGATAAACTCAGAAGCACAAGTTTTCTTCAACACTCTACTGAACACAAGATCACTTTTCGACGAAATGCTGTGCAGGTTGTACGATGGGTGCTTTGCTCGCCAATCAAGTGCACCTGTGCTTGATCTGGCGAGTTCCTCAGCAGCAAAGATATGCTTTTCTTTTTGCTCTGGAAAAAAGACCCTCATTGACTACGAAGCTCTTGCTCGCTGAATGAACATGTCACTTGGTGCTGTTGAGTTGTCTCCCTCGATGATTTGTGTGTGTCGATGCATAGTGTATAGCGAAATTCAATGCTCCAGCTTGTAAATTATCGCTCTTTTACACTTCAAATTGGTCTGACATCAACTCCTGGGTATGCTCCCACTCAATCATGTGTTTCATACAAAAAATGTTAGTTCAATGACCAAATCATATTTACCTATCGATTTCAATAATTGTTCGTACACAAATTCTCGGTTCATTTCCACATACATTTTTTTGCTAGTATATGATGGCACTCCATCATTAAGGAAGCTATCTATATGTCTATTCTTAATGCATTCCTCTCCTCATCTCTCTTTTCTTGGTTTCCCCCTCCCTCTTCACTCTCACCGGATGTGCTACTACGTGACCTTAACAATAGGGCGATTAGTTGTTCGCCCCATTTCAATGCTTTTTACCCGGTTTTAAGATCTCTTAAAATCGAGTACAGCAAAAAATAAATAAATAAATAAATAAATAAATAAATAAATAAATAAATAAATAAAATAAAATTAATATTTCATTCCCCATCCCAAATTTGCCAAAACCTAACAGAAAAAAAACGATTTAAAGATAATACTTTATCTTTGGGGTCTGAATTTAATGAATAAATTGAGGATTAAATTTTCTTGGATAGATAAAATTAAAACATTGTTTTGAAAATTTATTCCAAATTTGTTATTTTGCTAATAAAGATGAAAAGATGGAGGGGAAATCAGCTCTCTAGCACAACTGGTTATAAGTACACAATTTTTTTTTAGTACAGTCAAACCTCAATAGAAAGATATTTTGAGAACTTGCAAAATGATATTGCTACATTAGGGTTATTATTATATTGGGGGGGAATTTATGTTTCAATAAGTTTTCATGTGTTATACAAGATATTGAAATATATTATTTATAGAGATATTACTGTATTTACCCGAATATAACATGAGGTTTTTTTTCAAATTCGAGTGATTCCATAATAAAAGGATTCAAGAAATGTTGTATCTCTAATGCAATGGATGGCAGTGAGGATGATAGTTCATATGAAGAATGATGTAATTAATGCAAGATAAAGTGATAAATGAAACCAGTATTCCACATGTAAAAATTTAATGGTTTGTATAAGGATTTCATTGACAGGGTCAATTTCTTATTCGCTGAAGAATTTGACCCTGTCAATGAAATGCGTATATGTAACATTCAAATTTTACATGTGAAATAGTGGTTTCACTTGTCACTTGTATCCTATTCTCCATTATTTCTGGCATATTGTATTATATTATTGTTTAGTGGTTTCTATTGTATATCAAATTTTTTAGCAAATAAAGTTTATTAATTATTTTGTTATGAATTTTTGTTCGTAAAAAAGGTTTTGTTTTTTTTTTCACTACTAAAAACTTTTTTTTTTTTTTTTCCAAAAATGCCTTCCAAAAACTAAGGGTCGTATTAGATTCGAGATCGTGTTATATTCGGGTAAATAAGGTATTCGCTTCTTGCAAGTTGCACAGGTGCCACCATCGTAAAGTTTCTCAAACAATTTGGCCATGAGACTAGGAGTTGAATGAAAAGAAAATGGATATTCTTATTAAATACGGTTTTCAGTGTGTTAATTTTAATTTCACAGGAGCCGAAATACTTCTTTCTTTTAATTGCTTTGTCCATAGCTGTCTTTGCTGACGAAACCTGTTTTCAGGTGGAAATTAATAATATCTTGTTCCTTCTGGGCGTATATAATATGAATTTGAACATTTTACTATGCAGCATATCATACAAGGCATATCTGAGTCAATTCAGCAAATTTATACACAAAATGAAATCATTCAAATTGAGATAAATTTGCAATCACCCATAGAAGAAAAGCACAACGTGGCCATAGATAGTTGACTCACATTCCCACTACGTGGTGCTTCGATCGAATTTGCAAAAGGCGAATAATAAGTTATAAATGCTTGAAACTGTTTTTGTATCATATTTTAATGGGAACAATTAAAAATCTGCTCGCAATATGTTCCTTAATAAATATAGCCAACGTTGATTGTGCAAGTCCATATTTTTTGCAACATCCGTTTGTTTCATACATTCATCTGTATCTTTGATTGCTGCCAATTTTGCTATTGAACAGAAACCATGTTTACTCATGCAGGCTCAATCTACTGCAGAATTGAGCATTCACGGTTTGTTCTTATTCATTACAGATATAAAACTGAGAACTTTTTTTTTTTTTTTTTTTTTTTTTTTTTTTTAATAAAATTGGAAAATATTATCGTTCTAACAGGATGTTTCTGAAAATGCTTCATCGTTATAGTGAGGGATATTTGACATTAAAAAAAAATAGGAAGTTAGCCAGGATCATCTAGAATTATTGTTTTATAAGGTTTAATCGAGGTTTGACTGAATTATTAAATGATGTACTGATTGAACTGAATATTTTATCTAATTTCCATGTTTTGCTGGATTCCATCATAAAATATCCCCTGCTTGAAACAGTACATTTGATTTTTTATTCCTTGTTGTCCAGTTCATTTCTGATTGGACAATAATAATGTAATTACAGATATTAAAAAAATATATTAATGAAAAACAGATGAAAAATTTTGTGACTGGATTCAAGACAGAAAATACAAATATACTGCATATCACCCCTTATCAACTAGGCCATTGCAGACACTTTACAGCAAGGCTGTCTCCAAGTGTCCTAAAGACTACAAAGTAGTCAGCATAGAGCCCCAATGATAGGGCAGGCACCTGGCTCACAGATTGGGAATTTTTTCTTCCAAACCATCAGAAAGCTGATATAAACTCATAAGAAAGTAATGAATAGAAACTGGAGTTAATACTCCAACATAGAAATTTCACAACCTGGATTCCAACAACAAGCTGGCAACAAGCTGGAATACTAGCAGTCCCCGTTTCAAATCCAGGTCACAGACTTTTTCCTTCCCTTTTTCTTGTTAGTATCTGTACTTTATGCTGGAGCATTAACTCCATCTTTTATTTATTAGTTTCTTAAAAATTTTCTTGATGGACATTCATTTTGAATGTAAAATTGCATTAATAAATCACACGATTTGTGTACTGTTAGTCACTACACCGTGTATTTAGGTAAACTAAGATGTGAAAACAGAGCACACATATGACTTGACTGGCAATTTACAAAATTTCAAGTACAATGGCAGCAGTAATTAATTTTTAATCAGTAATAATAATATTCTTTTGTAGATTTCAAATGGGTTGAAGGAGATGTTTGTGAAGTTACTTTGCAAGTATTCAATTCTTTGTCATTTGAATTAAAAGTGAACAACATGGTAAGCTATGAATTTTTATTTATTATTATTATCTTTCTGTAGTATTAAAAGTTGGTTTTTTAATTATGAATTACAAAAGACTTTTTCCTCAGCCTGCTTGGTGGCTGAGAGCACTAAGGTGCAAGTCTGGTCGCTCTCGAGACCACCTAGTTGTAAGTTCCAATACCACTGAGGTCATGGAAGTTTGAGTTTGCCCCTATTCTAACGAGCTTGGAAGACCAGCAAAACCTCAATAGGCTGTGATTCCCTGCTAGATTAAATTTAAAATAGATAGAATAGTTATTTAACATCCTCGACTCCTAGGTAAAAGTGGAGTAGAAAAGATAGATATTTTTCATCCTTTAAATTAAAAAAAATATAAAAATTAATTTTATATATTTTCAAAGGAAATATCTTTTATTTTTTACAACCACAAATTAAATAGGATGTACAGGGTTGTGCATAACCTTTTGCTAGGGGTCTGGAAAATAAACAAAACTAAGTGGAATGTTCTGCGGTTGATAATCAAAAAGTACGTTTATTTCTGCTTTTATCATATCAATATTTAGGTGGCCACCACCTGCTTCTCGAACAGCACGCATCCGTTTCGGGTAGGAGCGGAGGAGTGTCTCAAACAGAGTAGTATCGTACTCCATGTCCTTCAGCACAGATGTCAGGTGTCCCATTAGAAGGTCTCGAGAATACCGATTTTCACCACGTTCTTGAATCATTAAAGATTCCACTGCGTCTTTTAACACGGCTCCAAAATGTTCAGCAACCCATTTGCGATTAATAAAAGTCGCACCTGCTTCCATTGCCTCTCGATATGCATTTGCACGAACTCTATCCATGAAACGCTGCTCTTCACTGTCATTTATTAAACCAGCCATATTTGTTTGATACCAATAGACGCACAATGAACTACTCTCTGCCGAAGCGTCATAAGAGTGTGCTACAACGCTGCGGTTTAAGTCACAGCCCCCTAGCAAAAGGTTATGCACAACCCCGTATATGAAAAGATTTTATAAAATTAAAGAAAACAGTGCATGTACAGATTCTCTATTTTATAAAGGAGTAACATTGAGATTGTTCATAAACTGAATTTTCGACAAGGAAAAAGAATGTTGTGTGCACAAAAAAATTTACCGGTATATCTTCTAACAATAATTTGTTATTGTTACTTTTATCTCAATATAAAATTTATCAAAAATAATTATGAAACTTCCATAAATACCATGAAAATGTCCCTAATTAGAATGCCTTTCTTAATTTATATAGCATACTCATGTTCTTAATAGAAAGTATAACTGTTATCAAGTATAACATTACTAAATGCTTCAATATTCTTGTTTGAATGGACATTCCCTTAGACATTTGTCATGCTCTTGTCTCGCTTCTGCAATGGTGATACTTAATTGCATTTCTACTTTGACATTATGGATGCATCATTTCTTATCTGGTGATCACGGCTGATGATTTTTGAGTCACCGCAAACTAATTCTTTCGTTCAAGCCATACATGAAAATTGACAAGTATCAAGTTCGGTGATTTAGCAAGCCATAAAATTGGATTATTTCAGCCAATCCATTTATTTAGGAATTCTCTCACTCTCCTGCTGTAATGGGTAGGGGCATCTGCCATTTTGAAAGATTATGTCCCTGTGCAAATTTAAGAGGCACATCTTCCAGTAAAAAAAAGTTTAAATAAACATCTCCATTTAAATTATTCGTAGAAAATGTGGATCAAAGATTCTTGCCCATGCGTTAACTATAAATTTGTTCTAAAAGAGGTTTGCTTTCTTCAAGTGAGGATTATCGTCTGCATCAGCCCAGTAGTGCAAGTTATGAAAATCTATGATACTCTTATGGGAAAACTCGACTCCTCAGTCCACACAAGACTTTGTAGAAAAAATGCTCAGTAAGAGACAAGAGACCAATTAATGTTTAATAGAACAGAATTGACCAAACTTTTCAGATGCTGGGGGCAAACAAGAAAATTGACAGCCTCATACACCCTGGGAGTATAGTTTCTCAGTGATGACTGTTCTCTTTTTCTGTTAAATATACATCTGTCGGAATTCTTCATTTCATTATGGAAGTGCTCTATGTATAGTTGTCGAGTGAGCGGAACATCCTCCTTAACTTTTCCACAAAAGTATTCAAAGCCAGTATATTCCTCATCTGAGAAAGTAGGCAAACACTGATTAAAAAAAAAAGTTCAGCGACATTCCGAATGAGTTACAATGCTAGGGAAAGCGGAACAATGACTTAACACTGAAAAAAGAAAATCCAAAAATAAATAAAAATGCCGAAATCTTAATAACCATTACACTTTGCATAAGACCATACTCTACATGTATTTAATTTGCTCTTTTTGACCTCCCCCATAACTTCCAAGACTTGACATCGATGTTTCTAACACCCTGTATAATTCAAAAAATAAATAAATAAGTAAATAAATAAATAAATAAGTTTGTAAATAAGAATATTAATATAAAAAAGTAATTTTTAAACAAGACTGTACACATAACAAATTTGTTGAGTTATATAATCTGTGATATTTCTCTTCGTTATTGAGTACACATATCAAATTTGTGAAAAGCTTAAAAATATTTCCCAATGGCAGAATGTTAATTAAACTTTTAATTTTCTTTGTAAAAATGTGCGGCCGGAGAATCCTGCCACTGACTCGTGCACCCCTTGAACTGTATCATGCAGTTCTTTAGAAAAATGTCACTTTAATTTTACCAAAAATCTGCTCTAAGCGTGCTCACAGCTGATCGTAGTCGTCAGTGTCAAATAGCTCATGTTCTGCGGCTCCCTTTAATTTTGTCTTAATTATCGTAATTTTTACATCTGGCATCCATTTTGCGATGGCGCCCATACTTTCCATGTTAACCAGAAAGACTGCAATGGTAATACCACCATCTTCGCCCACAAACTCAGGCATGGCCCCCATGAAACCCGCCAACTCCGGTGTTGCCACGAGCACCGCATCACCCTCATTCCCAGGCATTGCACTCAAACACCCCTTGACTCAGGAAAACACATACAATAAAAGAGCACCTCAAAACACAACCCTAGTCTCGTGCACAACCCCCTTTACATGTTGAGTTAATCCCCTTTCCTGCGCGATACCAGCTCAGAGTCGCTTCAAACCGCATATACGTAGCACCAGTGTCCGGATCACACTCAAGAATTCGTAAATTCCGGATTTTGGGTCCCTGTTCGGATGCCAGTGAGACGGTACCTCCTCCCCATTCAATAATCTAGCACAAACGCCAGTATGGTTATGTTGGGGAGGGAGTACGTCAAGGGTTCGGGACCCAAAGAAAGAGGGGACACGGGCACTAAATGCGTGGGTAGTAGCCTGTTTATTCGTTTATTTGTGGGGACTCAAGTACACAACATTTACATAAAGCAAAATCTACGCGCGCTTAACCACAGGGGGCCTCTCGGCGTCGTGTACAAAAACACACATATATCTCGAGTAGCGCTCAACATTAGTTTCTTAACAGTTGGTCTGAATGCACATATCTATGTGGTGTTTCCTATTTCGCTGACCTTGCACAGGTGTACGGGTGACGGGCGTCTCTGCTCAACACCACGCCGCGTTCTGTTCGTGTATCTGAATCCTCTGAATAAGTATTCCGTTCTGCTGCGCTCACCCGTGCATGGTGTATCCTTTCTTAGGCATTAAGGGGGAAGGCATAGTAACCCCTTCGTGGCAGGTTTCAGGCACCGTAGACCCAACGGCCACTAGAAAAAGCCTGTTTCGCTATCATGTTTGGCGTGTGATACTATCAGTTCACATGAGCCTTCGATAGAACTCCAAATACAGGACTCCAGCAGTGTTCGTAGTTTACCTCCTACAACCCAGTTGCGTCTCAGGAAGTGACTGGGGCAGGAGGGCTAGGGAACCCACAATTTCCAAAGAAGAAAATACGGTCTTTCTCATCGAAATGTTCCGTGCAGAGTTTATTTTAAAAAAATGTCACTCACCATGTCATCGAAATAACATCACCTGTGTTTCATTGCGTTGACTAATATTTTGCTGCATCTCGACATCTCGTAACGGCAGACCAACGGCATCAGCGCTCGACTTCAACACCTCGTCATTGTCTATCCAAAGAATGACGTGGCTCCACTCTTAACAAATTAACTTATTTAACGTCTCGAAATAACCTTTTAAAAACTGCTTAATGCATATACAGGGTGGTCCATAAGTTTGTCCCCCCCCCCCCTTTTATTTTTTGAACCGAAGCAGATATGTCAATTTTGATGAATCCAATGAATAGGAAGTTGTGGGTGGCCTATCCCATGGTGCACTTTTCATCATCCCAAATATGCAAATTAGGACACATTCAAAATTTATCTCAAAAACCGTAAGGGATAGAGAAAAAAACCCAATTGCAAACTTGTTCAGCATAAAAAAACAAACAAAACAAAAAAAAATCATCCAAATCGGACCAACCAATCACCCACAATCACGTGGTGAACTGACGCCACAATCACCATAGCACAATTGGGCACGGAACCTAACTGACGCCAAAACGTGCCTTTTATTTGCTTTTCCGCATGAAAGTGAATGTGAATATGGTAATATATGTTAATTTTTTTATTTGCATGCTTTACATGGTGGAAATATCAATATTCAGTTTTCCTTCTGCAATGTGACTGTTTGTAAGCTACAAACAGTTCACCACGTGATTGCGGGTGATTGGTTGGTCCGATTTGGATGGTTTTTATTTGTTTTGTTTGTTTTTTTATGCTGAACAAGTTTGCAATTGGGTTTTTTTCTCTATCCCTTACGGTTTTTGAGATAAATTTTGAATGTGTCCTAATTTGCATATTTGGGATGATGAAAAGTGCACCATGGGATAGGCCACCCACAACTTCCTATTCATTGGATTCATCAAAATTGAAATATCTGCTTCGGTTCAAAAAATAAAAGGGGGGGAACAGACTTACGGACCACCCTGTATATGATACATTTTAACTTTTAAAATAAACAACACATTGACACCTAAACTCCTAGAGCCTCTAGTTCGAAAACTGTGCTCATGCCAGCATCGACCATCATCTCTACAGCTCGGGAGCTTAAGCAAGAAAGCCAAGATATATAAAAAAAAAACAAAAACCACATAAACAATATTTAAATTGACGAATGCATCTTTTCCACGAATACACTGTAACAATACCCTGTTGGAAGCTGGTCAAATATTCTAGGAAATCTTAACGCAACAATACCGGCCTCCATCAAAGAACCAACAAAACACTCGCTGACAATATGACGACGACACAATGATTTAATTAACATAATAATAAATTTGCATGTGAACAACTCTCACAGGTGGGCATTGCCTTTAACACATAAAGTTATGCTAAAATGTTAAATTTTATCATAAAACTCAAAACTAACGACAGTCGGCATGTGAACGCTAACACTAACGCGATGCTCAACTATGACAAAAGAGCAACGTTTTCAGTGCTCTGTTTTCGCTGGACCCATGCGACACCCATACTGACATGGAATGTCACAAGTGCAACGTTAGACAGATTTCTCAATAGCATTTACAGTGGATGGGATGGTTTTGCCATCTTTTCCTGGCTTTGTCAATATGATGGAATGAATAGCTGCCGCATATTTTTGTAAATAAATAACAATATCTAATAATCTAATATTATGATTGGTTTACACTGAACAGTGATGTATAATTTGTTGAGAAGTTAAAAGCTAATAGGAGGCTGTGAACCAAGTAAATGATTAAATAGTAATGAGGATAAATAAAAGACAAATTAATAATTACAATTACAAAGTAGATATTTTGATGTATAAAATTATAAAATATAAATGATTATAAAATTAAACTAGTAATACAGGGTGATTCAAAAGTTAGTGTGTAATGGCTGGTCGTAGGTGGCATCCACTCACAATAGATGCTGGAATGCCCGCCACTGACCTCACGATATCGGTTAACATCCGGTTGCATGTTGTGAAACAGTCTGTTCAATATGGCTGGTGAGATTTGCTGAACTTCACTGGCGATTTCCTCCTTTGTTCCATTGTCGTCATGAGTTTGTTCTGTCCGGCGATTCTTGTTATGAGACTTGAAAGCATATTTCAAAAGTCCTTTCAACTGGTTGGTAGCCTAATACTTGTCAGGAAGAAGAAGAAGAAGATTTCCTTCTTCAACTCGAGCAAAGTGTGCGGATTGTTTGCATGCACTTTACCTTTCAAGGCACCCTAAATGAGGTAATCGAGAGGTGTGAGTTCCAGCGAACGTGCAGGCCGGATGCCACACGAGATGATTCGATCAGCAAAGACGTCCTGCAGAAAGTTCATTGACGTGGCCGCTGTATGCTGCGCAGTTTTCTCGTCCTGCTGAAACCAGCCATCCTGAATCTTTTCCTCATTGAGTTCGGCCACAAACCGTTCCAGAATCGTGTGCAGTAGCAAAGTGCATTAACTGTGTCAGAGAAAAAGATGGGACCAATGATGTGTCTGCGACTCATGGCACACCCTATTTTGTGGTCATGCAGAGGCTGCTCTTGGAACTCATGTGGATTGTCAGTGCTCCAGAGACGTGTCTTCTGGCTGTTAACGTAACCGGAGAGATGAAACCAAGCGTCGTTGGTAAAGAATGTTATGTCGAGGACGTCCTGTGTTTTCTGCATTGAAGGTCTCCAGCCACTCTGCATATGCAATTCGCTGTTGGTTATCTCGCTCTTGTAACTGCTGAACTGCTGATACTTTGTACAGAAACATTTTCAACATCTTCTTCACGATGCTTTGTGCTGTACTGTAGGACACATTTACTGGGACTTTGCAACATTCTTGATCTCAAGTACGTTCTCCTCCTATGTGGCGGTGGGGCTCGATCGTGGTGTAGCCAGCACAGTTCCACTTGCACCGAACTTGTTGATTAACCTCTGTGTTGCATTCCAGTGAGGCATAGGTACACCAGGGAATGTCTCTTAAAACATCTGCCGAACCTCCTCTGTGTATTTGCCAGCGTTCTGGAACACATTCTTCACTAGGAACATGTGCTGTTCATTTTGCTATTACTCCCATGCACTACTGCACAGTAACTTTTGATTCACCTTGTAGAAAATCAGATAAAAAACATGAAATTTGGAATATAGAGGAGCGGCTCTTGACATTGGTGTGATATCTGCTTCATCTATTATCCATGAAATTAAAAGCTTTTTGGAGTGGCAAAAGAAATGGCTCTTGTATATTTTTGAGCAAATTTGATGTGTCTCTTTCTATTAAAATATAGAAATCAGTGCATTTTTCTTCTCAAATTAATAAATCACATTCATGGTCTCAAGGTTTTGTATTATTATAGTAAATATGAATGAGGTAGGTTTAGTTTTAAATAATATTTATTGACTTTTAGCTTACGAGACCTCTTTTATTGACTTTTAAATAATAGACCTCTTAAGAGCGGTTGTTTTGCCACTTGCTGGTGCACGTAACACCACTGTAACATAATTTGATGACGTTGGTGCTGCACCTCTATACTGAAATTAATTTGTATATTTAAAAGTTTTTCAGTGTTTGATGAAACGGCTTTAAAGATTTTGATGCTTTCAAGGACAGTAATTTTGAAGGGATCCTTGGTAGTATTGAGAACAGTCATGGTGTCTTTTATTTAACCTCATTGGTAGCAAAATATTTTAGTTAAGCTTTTGACTTATATTTGCTGCTTGTCAAATTTTTCTTATACAAATAAATAAAAAATTAAAAAAAAAAAAAACCCAGTTAGTAAAATAAAAGATACATCAATAAAAATATGTATTGCAAACCTCCATATTTCATATTTCTAATAGTGATACAAAGACCTTGAACTATATGGAAATATTTCCAATAGCTAAGATGCTACAGTGGCAGTTGCAACTGCTGCAGAAACAATCCTCTCAGATTTATTGAATTGATTTACATAATTCTAAAAGATGTCATTTCTTTCCTACAGTTAATTTTATAGATTGCAGTTACTCTACTAAGCTCAACCTTATAATTTGCTAATTTATGATGTTGACTCTTTAAAAAATCACAGCTTATACTTACATTAAGTTAATAATCTTTTTAAATTAAATTAAATATTTTTTTCAAAATATTGTTAATGTTTTACAAGGCAGAGTCAAAAAAGTAACCTTAATATTGCCATATTTTTAAGGTTACTTATTGGACTCTACCTCATAATTAACTATTAATTAATCCATTTGTGTAATTAACATTGGCAAAGATGGCATTTACATCTACTTATAATATATATATTTTATTCTTTTCTTTTATTTTTTTCACTAATCCCATGCCGGGCCTTGATTGCCTGTTGGGGTCAACCTTTGGAGATTCTTCAGGTTGATACATTATTTAAAAAATAGTTTGTTTGTTCATTGGTATTTTTTTTATTTCTTTTCCTTCATAAACAAATCGATTTTTTTTAAAAAATTATGAAGTTAGTTCATTTAGATACTTGATTGATTAAAATAGATTATTTATTCGTTTGTTCATTCATTCATTTTTTTATCCTTTACATTCAGGGATTGTTACCCGATGGAATTGCCTTTGAAACCTTTCCAGCATCATTGTCTTTACCAGCAGAGTCAGGACCGTATCCAGTTAAACTTTTAGGAACACCTCATTCTACTGGAACTTTAGAAATTTTAGGTTATTTCATTTTCTTAAAATTTATTTAAACTCAGAAGCTTTAATTTTATCTTTAAAGTTTTTACATTGAAAGACTAAAAGTCCCTTGTTATCTGCTCAATAGTGTATCAGACCTTCTCTGGCTTGTCGTGGCATTCTAGATGTACCAATTTTTTTTCAATAGATGTAGTTTGTTGCGAGCTTTTTAATTAAAGTGTGAACAGTTCAAAGGTCTAAGCAGGCTTGCGAAGGACCAAATTTAAAGCAGAAAGAAGATAAGATTAGGTAGTAGATCAAAATCCCCCAATTTTAGAAAAGCAAATTATCTCTTAGTAATTGACAATTAATGAACCCCCATTACTCTAAAAATATCAACTAAAAGATGTATTGACGAGTTGGTTGACAAAAAAACTTCTGTTGATACTATTGCTCACCGGTCAGAGTGTGCACCCTGTAAAAGAAGATAAAGAAAAGGAAAACAGGAAAATATAGGAAATAAACGTAAAAATACCAGCAAGTGGCCACGTTAATAAAATTCAGTTACCATGAGGAGAGGAATGAAGGTAACAGTTAAAACAGGAAACAAACAATTAGGCAAATACTACATGAGATACTTGAACAACAAAGTCAGACATGGAAAGACATGAAGTGACACAGCATATGCCATACAGGGAAAGAGGACAAGCGGGAAGGCAGACGATAAGTCAGGGCGGACCCACACCCCGGGCCGGAAAGAAACTAGAAAATAAGAATAAATTTAGGAGAAGTGGATTAAACATGTAAGATTAATATAACGTTCTGCAATAGAGAAATGTAAAAAAAAAAAAAAAAAAAAAAAAAAAAAAAAAAAAAAAAAAAAAAAATAAAAAAAAAAAAAAAAAAAAAAAAAAAAAAAAAAAAAAAAAAAAAAAATCTAAACATAAGGACAGTTCCGTTTACACAGAACAGTTCTGGTAACACAAATCAACCTTCTGGAGGCAGCCCGTGATCCAGGATAAAACTTCTTGAGAAGCGCTTGGAAGCAAACATTTTGTCAAGTTTGAAGTGACGACTCAGGAGCCCATCAAAGAGAGTCTGGTGCGGCCAATAAACCTTGTTCGAAGGCATTAAGCATCAAAAGTTTTCATGTATAATCTAACCATTAAAGAATGTCTTGAAGCGACATACACAGACGCAAACATCGAAGGAAAAGTAGGAAAAGGCCTTACCAAAAGCTGGCCTAGAAGGCGATTAACCAAGTAAAGAAGAGATCCATATCCGGAGAAGGAACTTGATGCAAAAGAAATCTATCCAAAGGCGATGACAATGATTCAAAGACTTCATATTCTGTCAGCAAGAAAACCATCCACAATTTGTCAATACTGATGGTTTTATCATGAAGGTTTACGATTGGTATGGCTTGTCGATCATTATAAGAACCGACCAAGCCAAAAACCGGTACCCAACTGCCTAAAAAAAAAACCCGGGCATCCCACAAGAAAATTCACTCGAGCTCCGCACGAACACGAAGCATGAGGAACCAACAAAGGCAGAAAAGCGCAAAAGCGCGTTAATTGGTTATATCGATTGTTTTGATATAAAAAGAACACAAATATAATAACAATACCAGGCTATTAAATACCTTCTTAACAGTGAAAAATTCTCGGCTTTAAAACTTAAATAAGTATAAAAGCTAAAGATAACAATTAAGAATTAAGAGTTTTAAAAAAAAGAAATATTTTGACTGATTTAAAAGAAATTTAATAGTCTCTTAATCTAAAAGCTTGTTTTGTCAGAATCAACGAGATAAGAATAAAAGAGCGATGAATATTTAATAATTAGTAAAAAAAAAAAAACAGGTAACAATGTTGAAGAACAATGTAGGGAAGTTAGATTAACAAGAATAGAGATAGGAAGTTGGTTTTTAGTTCAATAAGATAAGACACTCAACACGCCCCATACAATTGCAAAATTACCGTGAGCGAAAGCCTCTTAATTATTTTTCTACCATTGCCATTAGGACTTAAACTTTGAAGCTCATTATCACCAAGCAAAAGAAATGCCTTAATTATTGCACGTCGAAAGTTTTCAACGCGAGTAATATGATTAGGCAGGACAGTGACGCTTACCGAACACGTCATGTGATCCCTTTAATAAGGAGGGGGTCAACTGTAACCTCCAAAAAACAAAAAAAAACTTTTTCCAAAAACGGAAAGAAAAATTTAAAGAGGTGATTCGACCTAAGAAGAAAATGAACTGAAAGGGAGGGGCGATGAAGGGAAAAAAATACCTGGCCTCAGTTTGAGCCCATGTGGCAGGATCGCTACAAGTGTTACATATGTTGATATGTATGCTACAGTAACATCTGTCGATAACAACCACCTATGGAATCAAGCAAAAGTGGTTGTTAAGCTCAGATGGTTGTTATGTACAGGTTCAATCAAAAAAATTACAAATCAACAAACATGATTAAAAATAGATATATTCATTTCTTTATAAAAGTTCTAATTTACTTTGTTTGCACTTTTTCGTCTTTCTAGTGAAAATTATATCTTTGATATGTTTTTCGAGCACCTCCAGGGTGTTTCCATAAAGTCCGGCGGATCGTCAGAAAATTACGTGGTATGGTTAAACCGTTTCCAAGTGGACAATTCTGAACGTTTGTGCCTTTAGACAGCTTTGATGATGACTATTCAAAACTTAAAATACATCGTTAAAACTCGGCAGCTATGATTACGATTAATAATATTTGATTATTCGGACAGCTAGAGAGTTGAATTTTGTTCGTCATTTTGATTCCGCTTGACTAGATAGAGCCCGGGTTTGAAGTCTTGATCTCGCCGTGCACAACCAGCCTTACACAACAAGCGAAGAGGTCGTTACTTTTAGATAGGTTTTTCGCTACCACGCTCTGTTTGTTAGACATAGTAAACAATATCATGCCAAAAGAACCAGTGGTTGCATTTTTGTATCTCTTGACTCTGACTGGTTGATTATAGAGAAAACTGATGTAAATGGCAGTTAGGTTTGGATCTGAGTGGTTGTGTAAGTGGTCGTTATAGATATGTTTTTTGTATAGATTTAGATATATAGAGGATCAAAAATGCTAGTTGCTGGTTGCATTAGACAGGTGGTCATTATGCTAATAGATTTCCCATGTAACTTTCTGCAGGACCTAGAAAAAGTGGTCGTTATATACAAGTAGTAGTTAGCACAGGTTTTATTGTATTTTATTGTATTGACAACAAGCTTCAAAACTGACGTCAAATTATCTGAAGGTGTTAACATCATAGATTTTCTTACGCTTAAACATGTTGAAGTTTGTGCCAAATAATGAACATTTGTGGGAAGTGTTAATTCATTAGTTTATCTTAAAGAAAAGTGCTGCTGAAAGTTTTTGTATACTTTATAGAAGCTTAAGGTGAACACGGTCCATCTGAAGATATTTGTGAATGCTCGTTTAAACACTGTAAAAGTGATGATTTTGATGTGAAATAGAAAGAACATTCAGGTCAACTGAAAAAGTCTGAAGACCAACAATTACAAGCATTATTTACCTCTAAAAACCAGGTGAAACCGTTAATAGTCATCGCAACCGGCAGCAAATAATCAATTTGAACTACTCTTTGATCGCCATTCTACAAGCTTGGTCCAGAAGCCACTGCAAAGTAATTTTGCTTCATGATAACACATCACCCACTTCAAAAACAGTTAAGGACACATGTGCAAAGATTTTGCCTGGGAAGTATTCACCAGACCTTGCTCCTTCAGATTACCAGTTGTTCCCATGGATTGCACACACATTTTCTGAGCAGCACTTCAAGACATATGAAGAAGTGGGAAAGTGGGCCTCTGAATGATTTGCCTCAAAACGAGAAAAGTTTTATCGTGGCAGAATTCACAAATTACCTGAAAGATGGGGGAAGTGTGTAGCTAGCAATGGGCATTACTTTGAATAAAGCACCTTTGATGTTTCTCTTGAAATAAAGCACTTTTGATGCTTCTCGGGGGCAGCCGTAGCCCAGTTGTCTTGCCTTGCTCAATGCAATGGTGAAGTTAAGCAACCTTGGGCGCGGCTAATCACAGGTTGGGTGACCACCTGGAAATTTCCATCTCCCCCCGTGCTTCGGAGGGCACGTAAAGCCGTCGGTCCCGGCTGCTGCGACCATCATACAGCAGTCGTTAAGATCATCATCACCCCCCAGAAATGGGGGTTGTGCGTAGGGCCGACCCCCCTGCCACATAAAAATGATACAAGGTCTAGAAACAAGCAGTCACCCGATGGTGACGCTTGGGGCTAAAGGGCTGTAAAGCCTATAAAAGGCCAATGATGATGATGATGATGATGCTTCTCATGAAATGAAGCACTTTTGATGCTTCTCATGAAATAAAGCACTTTTGATGCTTCTCATGAAATAAAGCACTTTTAATGTTCCTGGTAGACTCTACAAGTGGTTGGAGACATCTGATAAGATGTTGACCATACCATTTGGATTGCCACTCTAATATACACTATCTAACCAAAAGTAATTGGACACTTTCGATTTTAAACGTTTTGTCGAATATCTAGAAAAATACTTGACGAATTATCCTGAAACTTAAGGGATGTAAAGAGCATGTTACACCACATATATTTCAGCGAAGGTTTTGTTCCGAAGGCAAATAGGGGACCAGCAACAAAGTGAACCAAAAAAATAATGTTTGGGATCACCCTGAAAAAAATAATGCTTGAAATGCATTGTAGCTTTAGCATAGAATTAAGAAGATTCTTATAATTATCCTTGTTCATTTATATGAGAATAGCACGAATATTCATGGAGATATAAAGATTTCTTTAAAAAAAATTGAATTGTTTTCGTAAGTTTTTTGTTTATAACATGCAGCGTATTCAACCCAATGCAACGCCATTTTCAGGAAACTTGACAAATTATAATAGAGACAACACTTATCAACACAAATTATAATAGTTCTTCTCCTTACGCTGATATGAAGTCAATATGCCTTCATATCAGCATTAGAAAAAGTTAGTTACTGGTGTCTGGTCCAAAAATAAAAATTTGGAGAACACCCCCTTATCGTTTTGTTAATTTTTGAGAGCAACTGAAATTCAACTCATTCTATCGACAATATCTTTCTGAATTTTCACGATATTTGCTTGGGCTTTTTAGAAGAGTAGCTCTATACATTTGGCTAAGAAATTATGTAAAAGACCTTTTGGTAAATCTAGCGCATGCACAGTTAAACATTATTTAGTAAAATTGCTCATATTTCATCAAATATTTAATATTTTTCTATTCTGATTGTCTGTACTCTAGTTAAATACACAAAACAGACAATCGGAATAGAAAAATATTAAATATTTGATGAATACACTGCATGTTATAAACAAAAAAACTTACGAAAACAATTCGATATTTTTAAAGAAGCCTTTATATCTCCATGAATATACGTGCTATTATCATATAAATGAACACGGATAAGTAAAAGAAGCTTCTTAATCCTATGCTAAAGCTACAACGCATTTCAAGCTTTATTTTTTTCAGGGTGATCCCAAACGTTATTTTTTTGGTTCACTTTGTTGCTGGCCCCCTATTTGGCTTCGGGACAAAACTTTCACTGAAATATATGAGGTGTAACATACTCTTTACACCCCTGAAGTTTCAGGAAAATTAGTCAAGTATTTTTCTAGATATTCGACAAAACGTCTAATATCGAAAGTGTCCGATTACTTTTGGGTATTGTAGGTATATGATGAATTTTGTATGTGCAGGGACCTCCAACATATCCTATAAATGTTCAATGGGATTCGTGTCTGGGTAACGAGCTGGCCATACCATTTGTTGGAACTCTCCTGAATGCTCTTCAAAATCAGTTCTGCACACATTTGGCTCGGTGACATGGAGAACACCCAATAGCAACTGCTTTGTCACAACTTGGGCCTCCATCATTGTGGGTGTGCTTAAAGTCCATGAATGGGTATAAATGGTCACCAAGCAGCTCAACTTAGCAGAAATTGTTCACTGATGTGCCTAGGAGGACCAACAGTCCCAACTGTTACCTGTCTATAATGGTGCCTTAGTGATTACTTGGGTCCATGGCTTCAAGGAATCTGTGCCACTTTCATCAGCTTGATATAACTGGAAGCATGAGTTGATGGACCACGCAATTCGTTTGTGATCACAATGACAGGATACAAGTAGATAAATTGTACATAGGTGCAACCATGTATATGCTGGATTAGTTCATAATGTGTAGGTAACAGCAGAGTTCAATTTGCACATTGCTATCCCATGATTTTTGGCCTTTGAATGTATATTACAGATGATTAAATTTCATTGGAGAAAAGTTATTTTTCATTTGAGCTGCAAGATACTGGCATACCTTGATTTAAATATATGCTGACTTTACATTGATTTTTTAAGAAATTAATGGAAAAAATAAACCTCAGCTTCAGTCGATTTATCCAACTTTTCTCTGCATATATTCAGCTCATTATTTAAAGATGATTTTAACGAAAATGGAGAAATGTTTTCATTAAAAGTTTAGTTAATTTAATGAGTTTGTGCAAAAATTAATACACCATGATGAATAACACCAAACATGGTCATATTGTAATATTCTTCACCAGTATTCATAGTAATTATTGGATATTGGAGTAGTGAAAAATTTAATACAGTCGACCCTCGATACAGGAATCTTTGATAAAAGGATAATCCGCTTATAAGGATAAAGAGTGCACGGTCCCGTTATCCTGTAGTTGATTTCAATGCATTTTAACTCTACTTAAAAGAATGCCGGATAGAAGGATAACCAGCTTATATGATAAATTTCTATGCTAAAATTTGTGTTGAACTCCGCTTAAATGTATAAAGTAACTCTTAACTGCACTGTGATATCATTGGCAGACACATTCTCTGTACTTTTCTGTTGATTGGCAAACACATTCTGTGTAATATGTATATTTGGCATATAATAGCCACTTTATCATCTCCCTCTAAGCCAATGGTCAGTAAATTTTTTTTTCTGTTATTGATTTGTTTTTAATTTTTTAATGCAAATAGCATTTAGGTAGCTTTAGTGTAATATGTCCTCTGGAAAATTAAAACCTTATCCCTATCTGATCGTGTTGAAATTCTTAAACTGATGGATTGTAATGAAACCCAATTTTGTACTGTAAAAGTAAGTACTGTACATAGATTAGACACTGTTCAAATCAATTTGTGTTGTGTACTGTATTTTTTAGACGAAAATCCCAACTCTGGATAAAAGGATATTCCATTCACAAGGATATTTTTTCCGGTCCCGAGGACATCCTTATATCGAGGATCTATTGTACTTGAGTGTCACATGTCCATTTAATGAGGCACTGTGAAAATTTTCTAAATGTTGTGTTTATGTGATAGTTTCTTCCAAAATCTTTTTATTGTCACTTTCTTATTTTAAGTTTTATTTGTGATCTTAGTATGTCTAAATTTAAACTTTAGGATTAATGGGTTAAGGAGCAATTAGTCTACCTGTAAAAAGTTTCCTCAAGAATTGTCTACTTGTAAAAGTCTTCCACATCAATAAGTGCCAGTACAGCTAGATAGAATTTGTACCATCCTCAATTGTATAAATTTCTTCCAGCAGAGAAAGTAAATGAGTAGCACACTTATAAGTCAAAATGTGGAAAATGTTTTATTAACCTGCATCACAAAAAAGGCAACCAAGTGTTTTGATGTTAATGAAAATGAAATCCAAAAATAATGGGCATACTACACTGTCTACCAAAAAGTAATTGGACACTTTAGATTTAGACGTTTTGATGAATACCTAGAAAAACACTTGACAAATTATCCTGGAACTTTAGGGGTGTAAAGAGCATGTTACACCTCGTATATTTCAGATAAGGTTTTCTCCCGAAGGCAAATAGGGGAGCAGCAACAACTGAACCAAAAAACCAATGTTTTGGATCACCCTGTTAAAAAATAATGCTTGAAATGCATTGTAACTGTAGCATATGATTGTGAGGCGTCTTTTACTTATCTGTGTTCATTTGTATGAGAATAGCATGTATATTCATGGAGATATAAAGGTTTCTTTAAAAAAAAAAAACTAATTTTTTCGTAAGTTTTTTGTTTATAACATGCAGGGTTTTCAACCCAATGCAATGCCATTTTCAGAAAACTTGACAAACTACGGTAGAGACAACACCCTGCAATCAGAACATAAAAATATTAAAAATTTGATGAAATATGAGCATTTTTGCTAAATAATGTTTAACTGCACATACACAAGCATTATCAAAATGTCTTTTGTATAATTTGAGCTACTCTTATGGTGAAAATTCAGAAAGATATCTTCAATAGAATGAGTAGAATTTTGTTGCTGTCAAAAATAAACAAAACGATCAAGGGTTTTCTCCTAATTTTTATTTTTGGACCGGGAGTTTTGAGAGTTGACTTTTGTCTCTCATTGCTGAAGATGGCTACTTGGTAGCCATAATTTTGCTTATGATGTTTGCGAGATTCACCTAAGATAAATTGCCTCACATGACATGGCCCGAATCGAACGTTGTATTCTTGAGGCTGCACATGCCTAGCAGGGAAATATCCTCAGATATTAACGTGCTTAAGGATTTCTTATGGTGAGCTACAAAAAAAAAATTGAGAAACCACTATTCCACAGACACATTTTTATTTCAAGTATGTGCATTTCGGCAGCCGGGCTGCCTTCGTCAGCATGATACAACAGATGATGATCATAACAGTTTGCTGTTTTGATCATCTGTTATATCACGCCGACGAAGGCAGCTTGGCTGCCGAAATGCGCATACGTGAAATAAAAATCTGTGTGGAATTGTGGTTCTCTGTTTTCATTTTGTCGATCATTGTCCACAGTTTCTGGTAGCTCTACCATTTATATTATGGTGAGCTCTTTTATTCTTTTGATGGGAACCGCGCTGATGGAACTAAGTTTTCATCTGGACTAATGCTATGTTCTCCAATGTGTGATAATTTCCTTGACCTGTCTTGTTGTGCCAGTGTGACGTTCCCTGCAGGATAGCCACCCACGCAGAAATCTCTCTAGTAGGAGTTCTTGGCCTTGTGTTAGGGCTATGGATAACAACCTTGTTGGGTAATAAGTGTTTAAAACAAAATATTTAATTGCATATAAGGCAAAACTATCTTCAAAATACATAGGATTGTGTTATTTGGTGACACGGGAATCCCCATAACTAACAACATTAAACATAAGTAAAACCAGGTAGTAAAACAGAAATAACTTCAAACTGCGAATCATTGACCGTCCTATGCGAACTACACTTTGAAACCATAATCAGGCTAATATCTCTTTATCTTACTGGCTTCACAAGACTCTTTGCAAATTTCTTCTCTACTGCTTACGATAGACGTTCTGAGCTCATACACATCCGATTTCTTTATTGTTTCTCTCATTCAACCAGAGCTATCATGTCACTGTGCCTTCAGGCACAAGCAGATACAACCATAGCCCAGTACTCCCAAGCACTGTGCATACTAACAACCGACGTCCACAACCAATTGATAGCGTCGTGTGATCCCTTTTTTTTACTCCTTTTTTCCGCACCAAAGGGGGGGATCACAGTAACCCTTTAAACTTGTTCCCGACCTAATCGATAGTAACAGCACAATAAAAGGAAGGATGCCCCTCACCCACGGCGTTCACAGAGAGCCGTACAGCGGACTCTCAACACCTTCTACAACAACAAAAGCACTGCTTAGCAGCCTAAACAACTACTGCAGACATGAGCTCATTCGTCCTCAGCCATAAACATTATCTCAGCAACGAGAGGGAGCCTTGCTCTGCCTTACAAATTACTTTGCTCCAGTCAATGGCTACTACTCATCAAGGCCACATGGCAAAAATCACGCATAATATATTAAAGATAAACAAATGCGATAAGGTACATCCAATCAGTGTTTGAAGCGAGCACCAGGAAAAGGAATGTCATATCATTCGTTTCATACAGTCTTTGGGCTGAAAAAATCCTGTGCACAAAATAAGCTTGACGCCCACACAATGCATCGATACCAGTCTATTGAATTAGACACTTCAAACAGCAACCGATCACCAGCATCAACACACCAAGGTCCGTCAGACGAACGTTCCCCGATGTAAATTGACCCATCAAAAATTTCTTAAACAGAATACTCACCAGTCGCAACACTCCTCCCTTAACTTCATCAGTAAACAATACAGTGATTGAAGGGGAGGTCTTGACATGAAGGGAACATCACAGTTCAACTTGGGCACTCTGGTTACACTTTTGGAACGTTGCTCTTTGTTGACTTCTCGGGTTAAAATGACATCACATTTATAAAACAAAAAAATGAACATTAAAAAACCTAACATAATCTATGATATTTAATCATCAATGCTTGTTGGAGTATTTCTTATTTTAGCGTCGAACAAATTAAAAGGCCTAGCCAACATGGCAACTATATCGACACAGGCTCCACCATAGATATAATGTATCTAAACAAAATCAATTGTTTATTTTTTTCTTAATTTATTCTAATTTTATTTTCTTTTTAATCCAACGCAACAACAACTATCCTCATGAGCAAACAGCATCCCCTCTGAGAAATCCATCTCGCAACAATGCTGTTTTCTCACCCCATCCCAATTGTAGTAGAAGCACGATAATACCAACAATAAGGAGCAATAACTCAAACTTCAATAAAATTTGACACATGAACATAAAATAAGTAACCCAAGCAAGCTAAAATTAACGACTAAATTACCATAAAACAACTCAACAAACATTTGATTAACTAAAATTAAAAAAAAATAATAATAACCATAAATCACTGACATTGCATGTCACACCAGAATGTCTCTGTGTTGTTTACTCCAGTGGGAGTTGTGTCCTGTTGATTGCAGTTTGGTTGCGATATAAGTTGCATTAAGGAGACTTGTCCCGACGTTGAGTTTTCCTGTCTGTACTAGTGGAATAGTCTCAGCAGAATCGTTTTATACTTTGGTAAGATGTTCTGCGTAGTGTAACGTCCCTATTCTTGATCGGAGTACAGATCAATCCGGTGACTCAAAATTCTATTAAACAAGATCTTAAGTTCGTATTGGGGAATAAGTATCAGACGTAATTGGTTGGTCCCTCCTAAAGACCTGTGAAGGGTAACGTTTATTCTCAAGAGATTAATTCTAAAACAATAATTAAATAGATCAGGCACCTCACAGGTGTTGAGGTCAAACAAAGGAAAAAAAATCAACAAGCAAATCGAAAACTAAATCTAAATTAATAATATCGGGATAAGGTAGGGTAACGTTAGTAGAGGGGAGCCCACCCTAGACCCAAGGAACGAGCAATACGGCTATGAATCCTCATCGGAAAGATTTCTTATACGTTGTTGGATTGATGTTAACAAAATCAGTTCTATCACGTGGCCCCCAAAACGGAAAATAGAAAGAAATGGATATTACTTTTCCTGTCGTCGTCTTATAGTTGGTGGTACGAACGTCTATGGTGGCGCTGGCCAAACGTAATTATTGAGTCGTCGAGGTCGCAAGTCGCAAGGCTTCTGAATTCTTGACGCTGAATCTCGTCTAAGGTCCACAGCTCTCTGAGAAATGTCCTGTTCTGTAGTCCAGTCGTTTGTCGTCGTCTTTCTTTTTCTTCAGTCGCGCAAGCCCTCCGAGGTGAGCTGCTTGCCCTTTGTATTCCAAAATTTCACTCCTGCTTCTCCTCTCTCTCCTCGCTCGGCAACAACTAAACGTCAAGTTCTTTTTTCAGTCTGATATTAATAACCGCATTGTTGCACGTGCGTCCATTGTTGAGTACGTTTCCAAGATCGGTTTGTCACATAAATAAGTTTTTTTATCGTTGAATAAGATTATCGGGAAATCAATACAATAATTACATTTATCAAGAATTTTTTTTAACAAAAGAAACGAGAAAAATCGTCTCGGGGGGGGGGGGGGGGGGTCGTTACAGTAGCTAATGGGGTAATTGCCGATGATATTGCTATTATTAGCTAGATTATGTAAAGTGAAGCAATTTTCCTAGCCTGCCTCATTCTAAGCTTAGGTCTGTTGGCACTGCCGTGGATGGACGTTGAAGGATTGTCCGTGTGTGTAACGCACTAGGGGCTGCTACTAAGGATGTAATGACCAGTAAGGGGTTAGTGTTCTCCCCCCTCCCTTGAGCTTAGGCTATGAAAAAAAGGGATCACACGCCATTTTCGTACGTTGTTTCTGTGTTTGTAATTCTCTACCTTGTAATGTCATGGAGTAACGAATGCTATTAGGGGTAACAGAGGACATCTGAAGGGCTGTTGGTAGTGCATGGAGCAAAGAAGTTGACTGCTTCGTTGTGAGTTTATTCGGGGGTAAGGAATTGTGGCATCTGGAAATTACAGAATAAATAATAAGCACATTACTGAAAATAGGTATTAGCGAAGTATTACTGTTTTGCACAAAGTAGAACGTGATTAATTGTATATAAAATATGTTTTGGTATTTATGTATTACTGTCGATAATATAGTATTTATGTATTATTATGTTTTCATTTGTAACCATTAAATTAATTAAAGTATTTTGTTGTTGCCACTATCCACTGCAATTGTGTCGTTTCTTCCCCATATCAAATCCAATAGCCCCTGTAGACTCATCCCCGTGTGAGTAACAATGCCATTGCCGATTTTGTAAGTTCGGCACGTGGGGAGATCACAGTTATAATCAAATGTTTGTCTCAACAATATCACACTATTAGCAAAAATATCAGAAGTTACCGCTTTTCCACAATAAGGTTTTATTTTGGAAAAACGGTGGCTTCTGATGTTTTTGCTGATTTCATATCCACAGGTAATTGGTTACTCTTTATTTTTAAAATATCACACTATTATTATAAATAAGGAATAGTTTGAGAAACCCAGTTGTGATATGGTCATTTATTTCTAAAATTTATTCATATTTAAAAAAAGGAAGAATCAAAATAATTTTTGTTTTTATTTTTCCAAACTAGGTTATACAACCCACGTTTTTGGTGTTAAAAGCAACTGTAGATTGCGGGATTTGCCTTACATCAAGAAATCTAGTTATGTTATTGATGTTGTACCAGCCCTGCCACAAGTTCAGATTACAACTTCCTGTCCAAAGGCTGCAACTTTTTCTTCATTTGGAGATGTTAGTTGTATCGTAACCAGTATGGCCCTTAGTTTACATGCTGGTGCAAGGTCTGTATGTTCTTTTATGATAATTAAGTAAAATATTTGAACTTGCTCATTATTGCTTATAGAGAAGTCATAATTGTTATTCGTCCTAGTTTTCTTATTTATAGTCAATACTTGATTATCAGGAATAATGGAAAGGATGAAGTCCCGATTATTCCTCGGGATAATCTGCAATTTTTTTTCTGACAGTGAAAATATTTACATGGGAATTATTGGGTTACAAGATAGATCAGCCCTGGGCAAGAGGTGGCCTGGCGAGTATGAGTCACAAACAAAAACGCTCACTTGCTGCTTTTGAAACGAGCGCTTGTAGGCTGTCAGCACATCTCTGCTCGTGAGGACAAGCGTTTCCATGCCCAAGACTGAAATAGATTATACTGTTAGAAAGATCTATGAATCCACAGTGCATTAATAATAAATTACATGTACGGTACTAATGTAGAACATTCAATACATTTTTTACGGTACTAATGTAGAACATTCAATTTCACAAAAGTACTAATAATAGATTAATAATTATAAAAATACCGCTTAAACTTTAAAATCTAGTTAGTCAATCAACAATGTAATACAGAATAAATAAATCACTAAATAAACATGTAATTTTAATGTTTAAAATAGTCTCTATTTTGAAGTCGGGAATACCCAAGGTTCATCTGCCTCTGGATAATTGGGATTTGTATACATTTATTTATTTCTTTGAAATCATCAGTTGTTTCTCAGAAGTTAGTTGATTTGCAAAAAATTAACCATCTTTGCCACTTCAATTTATTTAAAATTTGCTCTCTAGTTATTCTTCAAGTCTGCATTTGCTGAACTGGCTATTTTCCCAGGAAATCTACATTGATTTACTTTTTGTTTTGCAGGAACCACTGCTTTATCTCTAAAAAGTAAACGTTTTGAACTGTCATTATGATAGTCTTTAATACAAAAAAATATTACTATATGTTATTAATTAAGCTTACAGTTTTCTTTTTTGAAAGCCGGTAAATTAATGCCTGTAATGATGAGAGTGTTCAAGTATTTTTTTCGTAGAAATGTAATGGTTTAAGAAAAAAATTTTGGTTTATTTATTTTATTGAAGTTTTTTTTTATTAAAATTAATTGAAAATGTTGTTTACAAAATTATAAACGTTTGTTTTAATTTTCTTCTCTGTTAGTCTCCTCAATAAAGCAACAATGCAGATTTATTTATTTTTTAGTAAGCAAGTTGAAAGCAGTTTCAGATCCTTTTAGTTTTTAAATCGTGAATATAAATTTTCAATTATCATTGTTATCTTTGTCCAGTTGCCTGATAAGATAATTAGAAAAAAGGCTCCTTGACAGGATGATTGATAGTCTTTTCAGGGTTTTGGAAGTCGACAGAACAGTAACCATGATAGCTCATATCAACATATAGATATCTCTGCAAGTTTTGTAAAAGTATTCCATTTCTCCACTCTTGGTGATGCGGCAGACATCAATCCTGGTTTCAGGTTTCTGCTTTTGTGATGGGAAGATGGGAGGGTTATATTATCTTCAGGAATGATCTCTTAAACCAAACAACCAAGAAGAAAATACTATTCCACAAAAAAGACTTTTAATTCACATATGTACTTTTCGGGGGCAATGCCACCTTCATCAGCATGAATTAAGTCTTTTTGTGGAATAGTGGTTTTTCTCCTTGGTTGTTTGGTTAATTATTGTCCACAGTTTCCGGCACTTCGTCAAAAGTTTGAATGGTCTCTTGATTAATTATTTCGATGGTGTAATGCTGGGATTTGTGGTATACAAGCGTAGTGTTGCCATCAGAATGGTGTATTTCAGTTTAGAAAACTGTATTTATCTAGGTATTTATGATCCGATCTGCTTTTGTCCACTTCACTTATAGAGCCCAGTCATGCAATTGAAAAAAAAAAGTCCTTATAAGCAGAGTCTACAAAAAACAAGACAGTTACAGTCACACAGGCATGTGCTAGGTTAGGTTCCAAAACCCGTCGCGAATTAGGAGGATTCGTGGATGTTTGGTGGAGTCACTAAAAATGGTAATATGTGCTTATTTCTATAGTTGAAACCCTTATATGATCTCAGTCTTGGTCCCAACACTTTAATTTCATTTAAAAGTTGGCTTATTACATTACCCTTAAAAAAAAAAAAAAAAAAAAAACAACAACAACAAATGTTTGATGTAAAAATAGAGTACAGTATCGCCTAACGGATATTTGTCACACTAGCACATTTACAATATAATATACTAATGTTACTCCTACTACTAATTCATAGAATGCTCCATAATTTTCTTACCAATTTTACATTTAAAAGCATGAAAATTTATAAATTACTATGAAAATTAAGCATAAACACTTCCGTTTTTCGAAGATTTCGCAGATGTGCGCAAAAATCGCAGTTGCAAATAATTTTAGCTCCATTGAAATTTTCGCAGATCTGTGAATTACAAAGCGTGAATGTTCGAGGTCGACCCCTCCCCCCCCCTTTTTTTTTTATTCAATATTTTAAACAAAATCTATTATGATGTTATTGGAAAAAATGGCAGGAAAGTTTTCACAACCTGGATTCGAACCATGAATTTGGGGAAATATTAGGGTACATATACAGGGTGTTTCAAAATTATGTACAATAAATTTAGTGACATATTCTTCAGGTCAAAAGAAGACGAAAATGTTCTATAGCACTTTGTCTGGAAACGATTTATTTACGCGATACAGCCAACTAAACCCGTGGCTCCAAATTACAGGAATTGTTCAAAGTGCCCGCCACCAACTCGCACGCACGCTTCGGCTCGTTGCATGAGCGACCGTCTGATGTCATGGAAGAGTTCGTCGCCAGCATTACGAACGGTTTGGCATGCATTTTCAATTCGTTGTCGCAGATCCATGATGTTAGGAACTTCTGTGCTGTAGACGATCGTTTTCACATGACCCCACAGAAAAAAGTCCAAGGGATTGAGGTCGGGTGATCTTGCAGGCCAGGCTACCGGTCCACCTCGACCTATCCACCAATTCGTGTATGCAGCATTAAGGTGTGCTCGCACAACATGGCTGAAATGTGCTGGAGCGCCATCATGCATGAACCACATGTTAGATCTTATCAAAAGAGGAACATCTTCCAGTAATTCTGGCAATGCATTCTGCAGAAACAAAAGATACGTTCACTCAGTCAATCGTGGCGGCAACACATAAGGGCCAATTTAGTTATTTCCGACAATTCCACACCAAATGTTCACGGAGAAACGCTCTTGATGCGCTCGAGCTCTGGTAACATGCGGGTTAGCATCTGCCCAATGGTGCTGGTTGTGAGAATTTACGATTTCTGTCCGGGTGAAGGTTCTTCGTCCGTGAAAAGTATCTGGCTGAGACAACTAGGGTTTGCAGCATGACGACGTTGTATCCATTGGCAAAATCATTGTCAGTGTGGATAGTCCGTTGGGTTCAGTGCCTGAACCAGTTGCAGGTGGTATGGATGCAAAAGCTGACGGTGAAGAATGCGCCAAACAGATGAGTGCGGAATGTGTACCATGGAAGAAATACGACGGGTGCTTGTCTGTGGTTCATCATGTATGATGTCAATTATCACATCCTCCTCATGCGGAGAATGTGTTACAGGCTGCCCTTGTCCTGTTTGACGGCCAAAGGAACCACGCTTCCTCAAATGTCTGTCGACAGATACAAATGTTCGGTTATTTGGCAAACTATAATTCGGAAAGCGTTCTTGGTAGAGTCTTCTTGCTTCCACAGCATTTCCGTCCGCAAGACCATACATTAGGTGCATGTCAGTGTATTCTGCACTGGAATACGTGTACATGACTTTTTTTTTTTTTTTACGTAAATCGTAATGCGTATGTCAAAGCACGCAAACGTTCTGAAATTGATATTCCTAGTGGATGTACAGTAGTGAAACTACAGTAATGGAAACAACCGTACACAACTAATGGAACAACCCTAAAGTAGGTTTAAATGGAACAAACCACTCAACCTAGTGTTGGGTCGAAACGCTGGAACTGCTAAAAATCGTCCGCTAACTACCGTGCTTCCCTACTGTATGATATTGGATTACTCGCAAACAAATCGTTTCCAGACAAAGTGCTATAGAACATTTTCGTCTTCTTTTGACCTGAAGAATATGTCACTAAATTTATTGTACATAATTTTGAAACACCCTGTAGAGGTGTATGCCTATCAATTTTCAGCCATTCTATCAGGCGGTTTTCGAGTAATGAGTTCAATGTGCTGGCAATTTTGTACATTTGTTCAAGCGTTTTCATTTACGAGGGTGTATCAAAGAGTAAGTTACACTCTGAAATAGTAAAAACAGATGTAAGTTAAGATCGGTAGAAGGGTAGATCATAATACTGTTCCTATTAACTAAACAGGTGGTGGCCTTACAGTATAACAGAGGGACATCAGGAGTTCCAACTACTTTCACGATTTATTCCCGGCTTTGTCAAGGATATACACAGCAAGAGGCAAACGAGCCTTTATATACAGAACAGTAGTACAAAATATACAGTGAGCTTTTTTTTTAAGATACATGAACCAATAGGAAATAAAATAAGGGAGCCAATAGGTCCAAAAAGGAAATAATGGCCAATAGAATAAAATAGAATAGAAAACACAACTTTGAATTATACAACTGAAAAAAATATACAGAAGTTATACATACACTACTGTTTATAAAAATCGCAACACCCTGATGGAATGGTCTAATCCATATGCAATTTGCAATATTTGCATACAATGGGTCAGAGTATAAATGATTAGATTTTCAGAGTAATTGCTTGAAAGAACACCATGCCTCGACGACGACGAAGGGTACCATAACAACAGCTGATAGATTTTGAAAGAGGACGCATAATTGGTCTGCGTGAAGCGGGATGGTCGTATCGTGACATTGCTGCTCGTGTAGGACGTAATGCAACGACAATTATGCGTGCATGGAGGCAGTGGAGCGAAGATAACAGGGCACACCAAAGACCAGGCTCAGGAAGACCCAGCACGACGACACCGCGAGATGGCAGACACCTCTATCGCATGTGTGTAGCAGATCGTACAGCCACTTCCACAGTGTTAGCACAACAGTGGGGTGCTACAGTAGGCAAGACAATGTCTGCTAGCACTGTACGACGCCGTTTGATTTCCAGAGGATTGATGGCACGAGTACCATTGTTGCGGATTCCTTTGACTCAAAACCATCGGCGCCTCAGGTTGCAATGGGCCCATCAACACCAACAGTGGCAAGCTGAATGGCAACAAGTTGTGTTTTCGGATGAGTCAAGGTTTAACTTGCAGCACCATGACGGCAGGATACGAGTCAGAAGACATCGTGGCGAGCGCGACCTTCCAGAATGCATCCTGCCGCGTCATTCAGGACAAATGCCAGGGGTGATGGTGTGGGGTGCAATCAGTTACCATGGCCGTTCCCGTCTGATCAGAATCCATGGCAATCTGAACAGTGACCGGTACATCAGGGAAGTTGTGCAACCCGAGGTCATCCCCTTCCTGCAGAACCTTCCAGGCGCTGTATTCCAACAGGACAATGCCCGACCGCATGTGGCCAGAAATGTCCTCGCCTTTTTCCAAGCACATCAGATGCCCTTGTTCCCCTTGCCTGCTCGTTCACGAGACATGTCTCCAATCGAACATGTGTGGGACAGGGTTGCTCATCGATTGGCTCGTCAGACTCCTGCAGCAGCAACTGTGGATGAACTGTATACCCGTGTAGACAGAGCATGGCAGGACATTCCCCAGGCCCTTATTCAGAGCTTGTTTGACTCAATGCCACGACGTTTAGAGGCTGTAATTGCATCCCACGGTGTTTTCACCCGATACTAATGTGACAATAAAACGCATTGTATTGACCTGAAAATCTAATGGTTTTTTTTCTGACCCATGATATGCAAATGCTCCAAATTTAATGCAGATTGGGCTATTCCATCAGGGTGTTGCGATTTTTATAAACAGTAGTGTAGATGATGCGTATTCAACGCGGACCAAAAAGAGAACTTATCCAGTTGTCTGGGGACAAGAGGATTTACAGAATTGAATAAAACAACGTAAACAAGAACTGGCTAAGAAATATACAAAAAGCAAAAGGCATAAATTAATACAGAAAATGAGAGAAGGAAATCATAATAGATCAGACAAAGAACCAAGTATTGCATGCATGTTAAAGTCTGTTTGGCAATTGAGAAGCAGATGGGGGGTGGACTTCTTGGCCTTGAATATTTCGATCGTTTCCAGGGTAGCAGTTTTTTCTAGTTTATTACAGACATGCAAGACAGACATAACCTCTTCTTGTGTTTTCAACGAGTGTCCGGAGTCTACGAGATGGTTTGCATAGTGGGAAATACGGTCGGGTATAGTTTACGACGGGACGTATAGGCATGTTAGGTTTATACGTCCCGTCGTAAACTATTTCCCTGCCTCTGCCTACTCGTTGCCAAATCCCTTTCCACCTTCCTCTTTAACCTGAAAATCCTTCCTAATACTTACAACGTATACAATTCCCTCACCCTTACTGAGTCCCTCTCTTCCATTTACACAGATGAGCACCTCTCCCTTGACATCACCAACTTATACACTAACGTCCCCAACACCCCCACCTTTTCTATCCTTCAGTCCCTATTACTTGCTGCATCCTTCCCCAAACCCGATACTGTCGACCTACTAGCTGTCCTCTCTGTAATTTCTTCGTAGAACTACTCCTTTAACATCTCCTACTATTCCTAACCCACAGGGCTAGGAATGGGGTTCCCACTCAGCAGTTTTCTGTCTGAAGTTTCCCTACAGCACCTAGAATTAACATATGTCACCCCCTTCCTCAATAATTCCACCGTCATCGCATATTTCCGATATGTCGATGACATCTTCATCCTCTTTGATTCCCGTTCCATTACTGCCACTAATATTGCTATCACCTTTAACTCCTTTTCCCCCCATGTCCAATTCACCTTTGAACTAGAAAATAACCGGTCTATCCCTTTCCTTGACATCCCCATCACCAATAACCCCCACACTAACCGCTTCTCCTTTCCGTCTTCCGCAAACTGGCCACATCCTCCAGCTTAATACACCATTCCTCCTCACACTCCCCTACCCACAAGAAGATTCCTATTCTGTCGTGGCCTGAAGCTCCCCCTCAACCCCCTATCTAGATCATCCGACCTCTGCGTAATCCGCTACCAATGGATATTCCTCCTCCACATTCTCCCGCATCCTCCACCGCCGTAGACGGGCCCTCATCTCCCCTCCCCCTCCCATTTCGCCCCATCCTACAAAATGGACGTCCTTATTATGTTTGGGCCATAATTTCACCCAGCTCTCTAATTTCCTGTCGTCCCTCGGCCTCCGAATGTCTTTCCGTACTCCTTCCCCATCAGCTCGATCCCTGAACCCGCCTTCCTCCGTCACCACCAACAAGTATTCCCAACCCGGAGTTTATCGCCTGGATTGTGCATTCTGCGACATTTTCTATGTGGGATTATCGACCCGCAATCTTGCAGTGCGATTCAAAGAACACGTTGATTCGTATAAAAAACGGGATCATATTTCCCATTATGCAAATCATCTCGCAGACTCCGGACACTCGTTGAAAACACAAGAAGAGGTTATGTCTGTCTTGCATGTCTGTAATAAACCAGAAAAAACTACTACCCTTGAAGCGATCGAAATATTCAAGGCCAAGAAGTCCACCCCCCAACTGCTTCTCAATTGCCAAACAGACTTTAACATGCATGCAATACTTGGTTCTTTGTCTGATCTATTATGATTTCCTTCTCTCATTTGCTGTATTAATTTACGCCTTTTGCTTTTTGTATATTTCTTAGCCAGTTCTTGTTTACGTTGTTTTATTCCATTTTGTAAATCCTCTTGTCCCCAGACAACTGGATAAGTTCTCTTTTCGGTCCGCGTTGAATATGCACCATCTATGTATAACTTCTGAATATTTTTTTCCCCTTTGTATAATTCAAAGGTGTGTTTTCTATTCTATTTTATTCTATTGGACCTATTGGCTCCCTTATTTTATTTCCTATTGGTTCATGTATCTTAAAAAAACGCTCATTGTATATTTTATACCACTGTTCTGTATATAAAGGCTCGTTTGCCTCTTGCTGTGTATATCCTTGACAAAGCCGGGAATAAATGGCGAAACTAGTTGAAACTCCTGATGTCCCTCTGTTATACTCTAAGGCCACCACCTGTTTAGTTGTAAGTTAAGATGTCAAATACACATTCTGAGGAAACGTGCACCCCCCCACGTTTCCTCAGAATTTATGTAACCATTTATTTCACTTTCTACATAATCGCCCAACAATTGCAAACACTTGTCGGAATGTGAAATGGTAAAATACCGCTCTAGCGTTTCTCAATCATGTCAGCAATGCGTCTTTGACGTCATCACCAGTGCGAAATTGTTTTCATTGATTATGATTGTCTGGAATCATCTCATTAATCCGGGCAATGTGCTGGGAAATGTTGGATGTGGATAGTCTTCCTGCGCGGTATTTTTCCTTCAAAACTGAGCGCTCATTTTTGAACTGCTGGCACCCTTTCACAGTTGCAGGACGAGAAATCATATTATTCCCATAGACAGTGCAAATTTCCGTATCGATTTTGGTGCAATTTAAGCCTTTCACCCACAAAAAAACTGATTGTTCCACGAATCTCCAACTTGGAGTGTACAACCAGTTGCTGCGCAATGACAATAATACTCTTGCGTACGCAGTAAAAGCGGAACACGTGGTATCATGCCACATTGCTATTAGATACATACAGGCAACATACTTAAATCTGCGAATGATGTCGCCGCTCTTGACCACAGATGGTGCTGAGTGTAACTTACTTTTTGATTCACCCTCGTATTAATTTCTTCAACACTGTAATTATGTTCACGGCTACCGTGAAGGCGTAATAGCTCACAACAGTAAGGAGTGACATCACAATTGTTGCTGGGAGTTGAAAAGCAAAAAAAACGGAAAAATTTTTTGTAGGTGTTGGGGGGGAGATTATATACCTTTATAACTCAAAATTGGCTCATCAGAAGCAAACAAGTTTTTTTACAAAAAAATATAGGAGTTCGTTCATATTAAATTTATTGAGTTTGGCTTGCTGGTATGAATGCTACAGCCAGAGCAACAAAGAGTGTATGAATATATAGCTTCATTTTTATAAAAAAAAAAAATTAATATCTTCAAACAGGGTTAGCTAATTGTCATAAAAATACATCAAGGCACAGTATAAAGTTTCCTCAGACATTAATTTGGTTCTGCTTTTTGCTGTTTCGGAGGAGATAGTTGAACAAAATTGGTCACATACTGTACGTACCGGTGGAATTTTTTATTTTTTTAATTTCAACATTTCAATTTGTACTGTAATTTTTCAACATATCTTCTGAAATCACGAATTTTAAGTCAATTTCAGAAAAAAGAAATTTGAGTTTGGGAAATAATAACACATAGGCCTTTGTTCTTAGGCCAACAAGGGATGAAACTGTCATGATAATAAAGTTTAGAAATAGTGTTATTATCATCCCCATGTTTAGTTGTGAATTTATCCCTCCCCCCTTCCCATCCACCTGCTAAGAAATTTGTACTCCAATAAGTTTGTGTACTCAAATATTGAAAATTAAATACTATAAATCTTGGAAAAATTATGATCCCAATTTCCAAAGTTGAACAAATGATATTTGTTGCCGTTCATTTATAAAACTCTCCAAATCTTAATTGACTTAATACTTCTTCCTATTGAACATATTTTTCAGGTTGAACACTTACACAATATGTTCACTTGCAGTACAACAGGTCTTAGAAATGAATAGTACCGCGAAACAACTCCTGGCAACAACGTGTGATGTCACTTCTCATAAAAATGACCTCACTTCTTACTGTCATGAGCCATTATGCCTTCACGGTAGCTGTGAACATAGCCACAGCATTTCTTAAAATCTGCTATCTTTAATTATTTTTGCCTAATTAAAGTTTTTTTTAGAATCATATCCTTGAGTAGAAATTAACTATTAGATGTGATGCCAAAAAATCAGGTTGCCCACTTTCAAAATGGAGCAGAATAAAATGAAATTTAGGTTCGCCAATATGCTATAGCTTTACTCAAACATGATCATGAAGATATACACAATCACACAAATCACTAGTAATAACACCAGTTTTTGAAGGTTTATTAACCTTTCATTCCATAATTAAATTTCATGGTCATTCCTGATAGATAAAATTACCCATTTCTTGCAGCCTGATGAGAAATGCTTGAAAGGCGGTGGGGTGAATTCGCTTTATGTTAACAAAAATTTACACATGATTGAAGATGATTTATGGAAAGAAAAATGTACACATAAATTTAATTTTATATTAATCGCTTTTTTAATGGCTAATACATTAATAATTTATTTATCATGTAATGCAATATTATGGAAGGAAAAAATTCTGTGACCTGAATTCGTTTTTTCTTGTAAAATCTTTACCCAAATTTGGAGCATTAAATCCAGTTCCAATTTATTACTTTCTTATGAGTTTTCTTTAATTAAAGGTATAGTAATTAAAATCTCTACGAAAGTCTTTCTTAATATTTTGATTCTAAAGTAATGGTAATGAAGAAATTTTGACTTGTATGGCTTTGATATACAGTATACTTGAATGTGTAAGGGTTTTTTTTTCCTTTAGAAAATATAGAAAAATGAACATTTTATCCATTGAAAACATTTTCTTTATTTGAAACGATATCAATAAATTTTATCATTTGTGCCCAATGTTTCTAGATACATTTGTTAGATAACAATGGTATAAAATACCATTATTTTCTTAGATAATCAAATTTTTAAAGTAAATGATTTTGTGCCTATTATAACATTTGCTTACTTTTTGATGTTCTATTCCAATCTGAAGTCAAAACCAAAAAAAATCAGAAAAAAAAATTGGCAACAGAACAACCGACTTTGCATATACCGTAATAATATTTTTAATTGGCTTGTGCTTTTAACATCATTCTGATATTGCAGTATCACATATTCTCAACTGTTTAATGTTGTTTTTATGATTAACACCATCATGCTATTTATTGTAAAAAAAAAAATTTTTTTTAGTATTATTTGCATTACTCATACAGCTTTAAAAAATTAGTTATGGATATGTTGTGTACATATTTAGTCAGTGAATGTATTGGTCACAGGTGTCAGGTATATAGGATGCTTAAAAATAGAGTACCATTAAAAAAAAAAAAATTTTTATTTAATTCGTGCATTATTCATTTGGAATTTTTTTTTATTCATCATTAAATAAAAAATGAATTTCAAAAATAATGCAAACATTGTTTTTTTGTCATTTTCTTTTCTTTCCTCTTCTAATAGTCAGGAATGCACAGTCACACTGATGAATTGTTCAAAAGTGAAAATTGAAAAAGTAGACATCACTCTGGAATCGAGGTTAGATAAAGGTAATTTGCAATTTTTGTTTTACTTTCTACATTAGATTATTGTAATTCTCTGATATGTATGTAGTTTATAAAATAATCAATCACATTGGGTTACTGCTTATGAAATGATTGCCCACCTAAAAATTAAAAACCCTCAAGGAATTACTATGATTTTTGGTATATAATATGCATTTAAGTTATTACTCGATCTTCGAAAAATTTTCCTGTATATAATAAGCATCTTTGTATTATACGCACCCAGTGTATTGAATAAATGAACTTCATTTAACAATTAAAAAACTTATTCATATAGCTACTAATTTTATATATTTACTTTATTCATGTACTTAAGTGTATTAAATATTATAAATAACTTCGTTTGAATTTTGTTAGACCAAAGTTCATTTTTTACAGTATTTTATAATTGTTTACAATGTTTCCATTATTGCCTTACCTTGTATATTTTAACTGCCTTGTATGAATTTCACTACATAAAAAGTGACTTACTACTCACACGTAAAATTGTCGTAACTTTGTAAATAGATTCTAATTTATTTAATGATTGAATGATTTTAATGCGGTATTAATATTCATAACACAACTAATACACTATCTGGCCATTCGTCACCAAACACTTGTCCAAAAGGTGCATGGGATCGTCCATACTCACAATACAAGCTATGAAAGATGTTTACGGGTTAGAATACACTCAGTGCAGCTACTGCAGTCCATATGAACAGACGATGTGAATTTAGTATGGAGGAAAGAAGGATGATCATTGGAGCCCACAGGTTTGGGCATTCGATCCGTGAGATTTCCAACAAATTTTAGATACCCTGCTCGACAATGAGTAATGTTATTTTGAAGTGGAAGCGAGAGAGGGTTTAACATGCCAACCCAGACCCAGTAAACCAGCGAAATTGAGCGATCGTTGATGCTTGAAACATGTGGTGATGTCAAACCAGAAGGATTCTTTAAAAACAATGGCACAGGACTTTCGATCAGCGTCCTCTAGTGATGCAATTTAACATACCGTCCAATGGGAGATCGTCAACTTAGTTTTCATGGACGAGCAGCAGTTTACAAAACAAATGTCACAGCTCTCAATGCGACCTGTCGGTTACAGTGGTACAGGGTACACCACCACTGGACTCCAGAACATTGGAAAACCATCCTATGGAGTGATTAATCCCGTTCCCAGTTGTGGCGATCCGACGGACATATGTGGGTTTGGTAAATGCCAGGCGAACAACATTTTCAGGACTGTATCGTACCTAGAGTGAAATTCAGAGCAGGTGGCATTGGGTCTGATCCTGTGTTTGTTGTATGATCTTGGTCCTCTTGTTTTAGTTCACAAACCATGAATGCCAAAGCATACTAAACAGTTCTGGACAATTCTGGGCTACCGACATTGAACACTTTAGTAATGGCCCATACCTGTTTCAGCACAACATTTGGTCCCTGTCATACAGCAGACATTATTAACAACTTGTGTGCAGAAATGGGTGTGGGGAGACTTGACTGACCAGTCCAAAGTCCAGAACTCAACACCTTTGGGACGAATTGGAGCGCAGGTTGTGAACCAGACTATACCACCCGAAGAACACCACTGAACTGTTTGCCAGTTTGAAGGATGAATAGAGCAAGATCCCTGCCAACAGTATCTGTTGCAAATTGGTGGAAAGAGTTACGGATGTCATTGCGGCTAAAGGTTGCCCTGCACAATACTGATGTCGTGCAGGATCTGGTTTAACTTACTGGTATGGGATATCTGGTGACGAATGCCCAAATAGTGTACTCTATCAATGCCAGAAATTGGATTAGCCCTCTTTTGTGTGGAGGTCAATTTGTATGAACACTAACAACAAGTAAATAAACAGATTAGAGTGAATACATAAGAAGAAAAAAATTTTAACTGAATAGGGAAATATGCTTTGGGTCAATAAAATAATAACAAAATTATTTCTTTTAAAGCTTCTAGAATCTTTTACAAAAATGTTACTTCTTATAATCAAAATCAATATGATCATTTGAGTCCATCATAATATAGTTTTTAAATTAACGTTAAATATTAAGGTTTTTTGGCTATCAATCGCAAGTTATTCGTATCAAATTATTTGTTTGTTTGCTTTTTTTTTGTTCTTGTTTTATGTTTTTCAGATCTTGAAAGTCAGTTTTGTACATGGAGCATCGACAACTTGATGACACAACTGCCAATACTGCCTGAAAATTCAGCAAGTTTCACTTTATACATTCATGCAGTTGGAGATTTCCAAACATTAGCTAAAGCTTATCCTGATGAAGGTAATGTGAAGGTAGTGCCCATTTTAAGTTTTTGATAAAATTAGATATTCTTCATGCAATGAAATAATGTTGATGCTGTTATATACTGCACAAAAATGCAAACTTATATTCACCAAGAAAAGCAGAATTTTTCTGTCGGAATCAAGTTAACAAGATTGCATTCTTTGCAGTTCTGTTCTAATTTTGCTTATAAAACATTGTGCTTTTAGAATCCCTTCTTTCATCTAATTATAATTAGAAGTGGAGGCTTCTAATGATTATCATTAAAGATGCATCAGTTGTCTAATGCATCACTAAAGGGATTGTTAGTACCTTTGATTGATAATATATAGCATAATTTATTCATGTATGACATAAGAAACTTTAAATTAAAATAGTAATTTGCATTGGGGAAAGGCAGAATTGAAAATATATACTGCAATTTCCCTTCATTTTTATCTTCTTTTGCTCTTCCATCCATTGAATGATCATTTAAGGCAGCATTACTGGCTTAAAAGTAAGTTTGAGTTGTTCTCTATTTCTCCAGTTATGCTGGGCAAGAATCATATTATAGCATCTGTGTATAGGGTAAGAAAGATGAAATTCCATCTAAAATCTGATCGTTTTGGTTATGTAATCTTTTTTTTAAAGTAGTAATCACAGATTCTTTAAATTTGAATGTTTTTTTTTTAAACATAAGTCCTGTGATAATTTAAATAAAATTATTGACTGTATAATTAATTAAAAAGCACATTAGTTAATAAAATGCCCTAGTCAATAAATTTTTATTGATGAAGACCAATTATAACCAGGGCTGTGGAACAAATTGATTTACGTTATGTTATAACATTACGTTACGCATTTTGTTATTAGGTTTCGTTACGTTACGTTATGTTTTTTGTTACTTGATTTCGTTATGGTAGATATTACAAGGGTTGTACCAAAAGTAAGGTTCCCATATTTTTTACAAGTAGAAAACATTGTTTATTGTTATTAATTTATACATCATTGAAAAGCTTACACTGTTGTCTATTTTTCAACATAGTCTCCATTTTTTTCGACACACTTTTGAAGACGGTGCTCCAGCTTTTGTATTCCTAAGTCGAAGAAGTCTCCCGCCAATCCGTTCTTTCAATTGTGCCGTGGGAAGCTTCAGGAATGCGTTCAACAAGTTCACGGACAGTGACCCTCCGATCTTTCAGCAGCTCACTGTTGATCTTCTGGGCAATCGAATCCGAAACCGGTGGTCTTCCACTCCGTTCTTCATCGTGAACTTCCGTGCGACCCTCAGCAAAAGCCCTGCACCATTTTCGGACGTGCTGAACGGACATGCACTTTTCACCATAAACCTCAGTCAGTTGCCGATGAATCTCCACGGGCGGTAACTTCCTTGCGTGGAGAAACCGGATTACTGCTCGAACCTCGGACTCCCTGTTCACCTCCTTGTTATAAATGGACTCCTCCAGAACCCCAACACTCCTGATTATATATATATTTCCTATGCTTGTTTCCCGCAGCCTAGATTTTGTTATGTTTCCATTATTATCCCGCTTTAAGAAGTTTCGTTACTTTATTAATGATACCGCTATTAATATCGTTATTTCGTTATGTTTCAGTTACGTTCCACAGCCCTAATATCGTTATTTCGTTACGTTTCCATTATACTCTGCAGCCCAGATTTTGTTATGTTTCCGTTATTATCCCGCTTTAAAAAATTTCGTTACATTAAGCATTATAATACCGCTATTAATATCGTTATTTCGTTACGTTTCAGTTATGTTCCACAGCCCTGATTATAACATGTAATAGTCATGTTTGCAGCTCTGTTTCTATTGCTACTTCAGCTTCTTTATAGCATGCTTGTCCTAAAACTTGCTGAACTAATCATTAACCTTGGCCTCGCTTTCCAGTGCATTAAGGGATAGGCAGTGCTACCCTTAATTCAGCTAGGATGATGTATCCAATCTTCTCTTCATTGATGCCTAACTCTCAAAAACACCAGGGAATGTATTACACTCATCAATTATCTTACTATTGATGCATTACACCCATCAATTATCAGATTTCTGGGAATGTATGAAATCTACATATGAAATCACGAGTAACTTATCATAGCCACCCCCCCCACCCCCCCTCCCTGAAATTGGCCACTATGTAAACAAAATTTGTTATGTGGAAGCCCCCCCCCCCAACGGGTTGTGGGCCCCCCCCCCCCCCCCCCCCCTTTCCCATGGGTACAAAAAAAACAGCCATGGGTACAGCCCTCTAACTTACAGAGTTTTCAATAGCTGCACTAACCTTATATGGGTGCAAAAAAACAGCCATTTTTAGTAATCAGAATGTTGTTAAAAGATTTCAGTAATTTTTTTGTCATAACTTTACCACTTTGTATCTTCAAAACAAAACAGCATTCTGAAAATCATCAAAGGACAAAATATTCTTAAAATAACCCAAAGAATCACCCCTTGAATTTTTGTCATGTGTTTAGTAAATACCCTGTATATTCATTTTAATGTTTGAAATCATGTACCTGTAGTAGGGAATACATTCTTTACTTAGTTTGTTTAATATGTAGCGATGTTAGCCTTTACCATGATGTTTTATCTATTTATTTATTTATTTATTTATTTATTTATTTATTATAATCACTCAATAGCAAAACCTTAAACAGTGCACACTCTCCACCAATGTCTGACTGACTCCTCCTTCAAAGCCTTCAGTAGTTGAGGATGTATTTTTGGATACTTCTTGTATGCTTGCATTCAATGTTCTAATTTTACATAGAGATGATCTGTTAAATTGAAATCAGGGCTTTGTTGCTGACCAATCCAGAATTTGTTTCCAAACCAGAGAATAACAGCTCAGTGGTACGATGCATTATAATGCTGATAAACAAACAGCCCTTTACTGAACAATTTGCCACATTGTAGGATGCGTATAATTCTATCAACCATAGCAGTGGACCAAGACCAATCTATCAGAAACAAGATCAGATCATACTACATTTATCAAACTGTTGGGACAACATTCTCCAATATATGTTGTTCTTATGCCATACAGATTTAACCATCTAGTTGGAAAAGGGAAACATGACTCTTAAGTAGTAACAGTAGTAAACAGCTAGAGAATATATGTAACACAACTCATCATTATACATTACTTCATTCCAGCATTGTCGGCAAAGTCTTTTCTTTCCAACAGGGAAACATTGCCTTATGTTGAGTGGTGAGCTTTGGCTTATGTGTATAGGCTATACCATATAGCTTGACATTTGTAACTTAGAGCATGCAGGTTGAAGAACTGTCACGGTACTAGCAGCAGACTCCTCTGCCACTGGAGGTCATCAGGTAGTTGTAGTGATATGGCTTGCCTCTTTATACAGAACAATATGTTTAAGACACTTCTGTCTCTTCATTCATGCAGACACATGACAGTGTATCAGCTCCTGTAGCTTTCCACTTTTTGATAATATCACCCACTGTTGATTTGGGCAGGTATAACTTAGACAATACAGAATATAAGCTGGGACCACTGATGTGAAACACCTTCTTGGAAGTTGCTGAGCTGATTGGATAGTGGCATTGGATACTGCCTTCCATAAACTGTGTTGACATTTTTATTAGTGCTCTGAAAAGTTGGATTTTATGCAAAGCATAGAATAGCACTTTTATTGCAGTCTAGTTTCAAATGCTATATAGCTTTCTTACTAGATATTATAAAGTAGAGATATGAATAGGCGATCTCTATTGCTGTAGTCTTTGGAATATACAAGGGACGTTCAAATTTGACCTGGACTTTATTTTTTGTAAATTTCATTGTTGTAAAAATCTAAACTTTCATTGTTGGGATGCCAACTACCACCTGTCTTGCAAATGCAGCACCACTTATTCAGTTGCCATGACAACCGATTGTTTGTTTAAACAAAATGGCAGACAGCGATGTGTCGACCAAAATGGAGCAATGAATAATCATCAAGTTTTTCTGCAAGGAAGGTGTAAAATCATCTGAAATTCAACAGACTTCAAAGACAGTTCACAGAGTCATGTTTGTCTCGTCATCCATCTTTGCTTGGTGCGAAAAGTTTGAAGGAGGGCGAGAATCCACCGGCAATGCACCTCATAAGGCAAGGCCAGCAACTGCTGTCAATAATGGCATCATTGCGTTAACAAATGAGCTGATAAGGAACAACATGCGGATTCATGGCTTCGATACTGAACATCAACACTGGCAATGTGGAGACCATCATCCACAATATGCTGAAATTCAACAAGATCTGTGCCAGATGGGTCCCTAAGCAACTCTCCGAGGATCACAAAACCACCCGAGTGAAAATCTATTCCATGCTGCTGCAGCGATATGACAGGGAAGGCATGTTGTGACCACCGACGAGACATGGATTCATCACCATACTCCTGAAAGCAAGCATGCGATACACACTTACCACAACCCAAGAAATTCAAGATGACATCTTCGGCAACAAAAGTGATGGCGACTGTATTCTGGGACATTAAGGGTATCATTCATTTTGATTTCTGGAAGAACATTTAACCATAAATGCACCCTACCACTGTGACATTTTGAGGATGCCCTTGAGGCCAATGGTGTTAGTTTTCTTCAAGACAATGCCAGACTACACACAGCCAAACTGACTGGACACACTGTCGGAACTCAAATGGGATAAAATTGGTAGAGACTTTGCAACACAACAAAGGGAGAACAGAGTTTCCGACTAGTTTCGCCATTTATTCC
>JAHWFO010037377.1:922636-944515 GCA_023313115.1 Rhysida immarginata
TATGTGGTGTGTCTATATTCTGAATAGCTTTGATGTAATAAATTTTTAAAAGTGTGAAGTTCTTTTGTAATCACCCTGTACAATGTGAAAAAAAACCCTTCAGTACTCTCACACCCAAAACTTCAAAATAAAAATAAACCTTAAAATATTTTTTGTCTTGTTGTAAATACAGTCGAAACCCGTTAATACGAACTCGGTTAATACGAAAAATTTTGCTGGCCCGTCCCCGTGAATGATATTTACATGTAAATTCATCCTCTTAATACGAACGATTTTTAATTAAAGTCCGTTTAATACGAAGCAAAATTTCGAAAATTTAGTGAGAAAATAGTGATCAGAATAAAAATTCCAATAAGTTTTCGAAGCATGCAATTTTCTAAAATAAAAATTAAATGTTTTCTGTTATCTATTACCACTGACTTCTAAAGAATCACATGTTCTTTTGACCGTGACGAACACCACTAATCACGTGGTGTTCACTTAACACGAATCTGATTTGTTCTGTATGAGAGCGCACTTGTTTCAAAAGAAATCGAATCACATGGCAATTTTAAACATGAATCAATCAGTCTTATTTGATACAGACTACATAGCTGCAGACTACAGACTACACAGACTACATTACGTACTGCTACACAGCTGCTACACCATGTCCGACGTAAGGAAAAAGAAACGAAAGGATCTTTCGCTAGAAGTGAAATTAAAAATTCTAGATGCCGTTGAAAAACCAAATGCAAAAAAAGGGCAGATTGCTAAAGAATTTGAAATTCCTCTGTCAACTTTGTCAACGCTAATAAAAAACGCTGAAAAAATAAGACAGCAAGCAGAGACAAGTGGGACACTTAAAAGGAAACGGATGCGAACAGCAACACATGAGTAAATGGGAAAGGCATTGCTGAAATGCTTTCAACAATTAAGTTTACTTTTTTCTATACTGTACACAAGATCGTTCTAGATAGAAACCAAGATGGCGGAGTCGAAAGTGATGATGATCCCGGGCAAATTCAGCACTCTGCTCTGTCAACACAGCATATGATTACTGTGATGGACCATCTCGAATCATTTATTTTGTATGGGGAACATGTTCCTCCAGATTTATTTACATTATACTCAAAAGTAAATAATGTTTTAAGCAGAAATTTTGTAATGTCATATAGACAGACCAAACTAACAAGAGTTTTTTACTGAAGGAATGGAATAAAAATGTACGTGTTTTATAACAATAATTTTTCTATGCTTATTTCAAAAGTTATCAGAGTTGATGGATATTACAAATTCCGGATAATACGAAAAAAATTTATGGTCCCGACGATTTCGTATTAACGGGTTTCGACTGTATATTACTGGCATGAAAACAGCCAGTGTTCGTCACACTCGAACTGTTTTCAGTTCAGCCATAGATTCAGCAATCTTAGCCGAATTCTGGTTAAAATTCCAGGACAGACTAAATTCCAGTATTTAAGAGTTTCATTCTTGCTCGTTTTTTTCAGTTTCTTCCATAAAATTTTTTATCTTTTAGGTCACCAAAATAAAAAAATTAATCAGAAGGTTACAAAGAAATTCTAGAAGCTTCTCTCCTTCCCACTGTGTTCTGTTGAAGAACAGTTTGGTGACTGACTGCATTGTCCAGGATGACATTGCATATTATCGGACCAGGAACGTTGCTCAATTTCTGTCTGAAAGCAACATCCAAACAACACTGTGGCTTGCAATCAGTCCAGATTTAAATCCTATTGAGAATTGCTGCTGCATGTTAAAGAAACTTGTACAGCAGAAGGCACCAACCAATAAAGAGGAGCTGAAGACCGTACTTGTTTCTTGCTGGGAAGAAATTCACGCATAATACTGCAAAAAAAATTAGCAGAAAGTATGCCAGCACATATTCAAGGTGTCATCAAGGCCAAAGGTGGATCTACCAAATATTAAATTGGCTGTTAAACAGCATTGGTGAATGAATATGTAAAACTTTTTCCCTACATCTTTGACTATGCAATAGTTTTTTTCCAAGGAGTGGGCTTCTTTAACTGTTTATTTATTAACAATTGAGTAGTAAAAACTCAGAAATTACCTTTCTTTTTTCCATAGCTTATCTTATTTATTTTATTCTACAATACAGTCCATCTATTATAACTTGGTGGATGACCTTGTCTGAACGATAAACGTCATAGTTCAAATTCAGCCAATTACATTAGTCCTTAGCCTCTGTTGTTTTTTTTTTAAAGTATTGAATTAAGTCAAAGCAGTATTAGATGAGGAGTCAGAGCCTGCATGGATTAAGGGGCTTTGATTAGTTTACCATGATTTAAAGGTGACCTTGAATAGAGGTTATAAGTTAATCCTCTCCCATTACCCATGGCAACATATTGGCTCCCTGCCAAGATAAAATAGAGGGACTATATCTTTTCATTGTTTATTAATTTAGTGAATTTGTAAGCTCCTTTGAAAAACATAACTTATTAAGCAAATAAGATACATCTCATTGTACTATAAAATTAATAATTTCAATGAAATCAGTGACTATATGTTTTGAAATTAAATATATGAAGGTCATTCAAAGGAAAACCTTAAATGTTTTTTATCTCGTAACTTACTGAACAAATAAGGTACAAAATGCATCATTTTTGATTAAGTTCCCATTGCATTCAGCACAAGTATTCTAGTGCTTTGGAAATGCATAAATACCCTTAGAAAAACTATCCTTTAGGTGAGTTTGCAGCAAGTCATGTAGTCACGGACCTGCTGCTCGGATCTTGAAAGCCTTACCAAAGCAAAATATGTATTCACGAGGTCTGGGGAGTAGACTTCCTGCTTCAAAGGTCAACCTAGTCGTTACTCATCATGCACATGTTGTAGTGACAGACATGCATCACCATACTCAGCTTTCATTTGTCAGTGAATTTCAAATGGGTTTCACCTCTTCATTCTTCATAAACCAAATGACATAATTGCTGTTTCTCTTTGGTGTATGTTACAAGTGTGGCAGAAGATGATGTTTCTACATCATACCCTTCCCCATTTGTCAATCTTCAGAACATTGAAAAGTTGAAATATCATGCTCGTACCAATTTACTAGCCAATTGATTGTTGTTGTGTTAGAATTTTCTTTAGGGAATGCAAGTGTGACGTCAATCCTGGGTTCTCTTCAGTCACGTGACTCGAATTGGTTCCAAACAAGCCTTCTCGCTTCGGGATTTAACATTGGTTTCAGTGTAGAGATGGAATAAAATCGCTTTGTATAACCCAGTGTTTATAGTACTTACAAGATGTGAAATTGTTGAGTTCCTTACTGCCCAAGAAGGAGCCAAAACAGCAATTTACACATCTATCATTTTCCAAAAGAAAGAAAGATCCGCAAATGATGGCATTCTTTCTTTAAGTGATTAAAAGTGATTAAAAAGTGATTAAAAAGTGTTCTAATATTAATTTATAATTTATATAATGGTATTAAATGTCTTAATAATAATCTAAATTGCACAAATTCACATAATAATTTAAGAGATGTCGTTTTTACTGGCCGCCTGCTTCAATGTTACTAGTACATATATTGCGTGGTTCCAATGTTTGGAACCAGCGATCCCTTTCCTAGGCTCTTGGCCCCTTCATCGCACAGATGACGTCAGCTATGACGTAGTCATTTGCACTCCCTTTAAAAATTTTCATTTGAATCATCTTTGTAATAATGAAAATTAATATCTAGAATGTTAATAGTTTTTTTTAATTGGGCATTGGATAGTTGAAAGCTAAAAACATTTTTAATTGACATTTTAATAAAAATTATTTTACAGAAATTGGATTAAATGATATGGTCTTTAAACCTGAATGTGATTTTAGCTTTATCATGGGTGAACTAGTGAATTTAACTATTACCATCAGCAATTATTCAGGTAAGGGCTTTTCAATGCACTTTGTCTTATCAATGAACTTAATGATTAAATGATTATAAACAAATGAAAATGACATGTGTACCTGTATTGAATTTTATTTACATATTTATAGAAAAGTTTGTGAAAAGCATACTAATGGAAGAGTATGTTTAATGATATATAGGTACATGTATACAAATGAAAAGCAGTCATTGAATAGGTATATATATAAAAGAGCATTAAAAATCTTTAAAGTAAAGGTGAACTGACTGTTGATGAAATTAAAGAATATCTCTTTCCACAATAATTTTAATGCCTTCCATATGCATTTCACTCATCTACTTACTTGTAATCTATACAACAAGAGAAAATGTGGAGTGGTGCAGGAAGTGCGGAATCAGCCACTCAGAAGTGGTTAGACCAAAATGCGCACGTTTTCTAAGCACTTCCGATAGGCTAATTGCACACTTCCTACACCATGCCCATGTTTTCTTTTGCTGTACAAACTATAATATGTAACCATTTTTCTGCTCAGAAATAAAGGTACTTGCATAAAGTTAAGGTGACCAGATGTCCTGTTTTTGACAGGACAGTACCAATATTTTTGGAAGGTAAATCAGGACGCTTATTTCTCCTGATTTATATAAAAATTCTTCCAAGATATAACGGGAGGAGGTTTCAGTCTCACACTCTCCTCACACGAAGACGAACGCCATCAGTCTCTAACAACATGCACTGAATTGGATGTCTCTTCTCTCCTTTTCAGAGTTCAATGTGTCACACGAATGCAATGTGTCTCGTTTGTTTTGCAATGTGTTCGACACATCACATATTATAAACAGATTAGGATATTGCAAATCAAATCAACTTATATACAAATGATTTATTATTGGTAGGAATAAGATGTAAATGGGGAAATTTTGTTCTGCTATGTTGGAGGTACACTTTTAGTTACATAATTTACTTGTTACTTGACTTGCCCTTCCCCCCTCCCCCCAACATAAATCCTGACTATGCCCAGGCTACAAATCGTTATTATTTATATTGGTGATTTGTGGTAAATTATACTGTGGGCGTCGCTTAATGTGATCACTTTACCAAATTGATAACAATAACTGAAGTTGAAAAAAGGCATAGTTGGAACTTTACTTTACAATGTAGTCTTTTTAAGTGAAACAGTCTGTATAATTGTAAAACTCTACAATAAATAAGAATGTACTGATCAGTAATTTTCGACAGCAGTGCCCATTGGCTTAGAGGGAAATGGAAAGTGGCTATTATAAGTGGAATTCAGGAACCAATCCAAACATTTTTACTACATTTAGGGATAAATTTGATAATTTTCTCCGAAGTTTTGATCACCATAAATGTCGTATTTAGTATGTATTTAGATACAAGTGTTAATTGATCAAGCCAAATTGATAACATTAACCATAATTACATTAACGAAAGGTTATGGAAAATTTAAAAATAAGTCATTGCAGTTGTACAAACCAAAATCAATCAACCACAAATACAAAATTGAAATTAGGTTCAGTTGTTTGTGAGCATTCAATAAATGGCAGTGAGAGTTTAGAATTTTTAAACATAGTAAATGACGAGTGCTCTTTTGTAGAGGCACTATTCATGTTAACCATGGACGATTGCAGTCACAGCAACTTTTTTTATCGTACGTCAGCTCTAGTAGATATTGATATTGATATCTGGAATTAAAGCTCTGGGTTTTTTCAAATCTCCCATACTTAAAATGGGAAATGTTTTCTTTTTATTTTTTGTGGATATTATATTTTAATTGACTAAAACAGTATGTTTACATGTACTTTTCGATCTGGTTCCAGTCAATCTTGATGGAGTCAGACGTATAAAAATTGCCATGTAAACACTTTTGATCTGGATTAGTTCAATCCAGTCAAACCAGGTAGTTTGGAATCCCTCAGGGATGTAGGTCAATCCATCTCGATGCATGTAAAGATCCCGATGCACATGCATAAGATAATTTAGAAAGATACTGGTAAGAAATTTGATAGCTTAGATTTGTGAAGTCAGAGCAAAAGTGGGTTCCATTTTATTTCTGGTTCTATAAGATTGAGACCCCCTGCACCTCTTCCCTCAAACACTGAATCTTAGATGTACACTCATGTGCTTAAAAATAGAACACCTTGAAGAAGTTGAGCTATGACTTTGCATTTTTTTAATCAATTAGCATTTCAACATCATTGGTCCATCTTTACTGGGTCTAGGCCCTCATATCATACCATGTCACAGACCGTTTCATTATAAGCTGTGCATAGTTGGGCCATCAGGACAGTGCTTTATCAGCTATGAAGAAGGTTGCTTCGTCATCAAATAAGACTGCCATACAGTCCAATCCACGAGTTTGACAGAGGTCACATCATTGGCATGAGAGACTGCAATGTTTCTCTCCAGGACATTGCCCTTCGTGACAAGTGTGCAGGGAATGGTAGAAAGAAGTCATAGGATATAAAGAGAAAGCTCTGGAGGTCATAGATAAACAACACAGATAGGATTATCCTCTCGGGAAGATGTGTTTGGGTGATGATAATCTTCTTCATATGCGAGTTCAACCAAGGCCTCCTAGATAACAAGGCCCGGACAGCTCGAGCATGATGGGAACGGTCATGTGATCAAAGGAGGGAAGGTTGATGCAGACGATCCAGGCAATACTGGATCTTTTGCTGAGCTTACGTGCGGATACAGATCATTTTATCATTCAGCATGAACTATTTAATAGAATTCTTTCACATAATATTGTAAAGGAAGCATGGATTGCTAACATATTCTTCAAGTATGCATAAAAATTTATTTTGTTTCTGTTCATCCAAGTCACTGACGACTTTTGTAAGCGATCCTTCACGTTTAGATCATGTTCAAGCGATAGCGACACTCAAATTTGACGAAAATCATTTCCATTAAATTAATTGTTCATTCTAAAAGTCTGAATAACATTTTAGAAGATTCAGAATAAAAGAAATTACAATCGCAATCACTTAAAACAAATTGTAGGCAAATTAAAACAGAATAAACATCGAAGCATTAGGTCCACTGAATTAGGCCTAGCTATAAGTATATTGAATGAATTATCTGCTATTTGCATATTACTAACATTTATAAATAAAACAAATGTTCACATATAAATAGTTATAATTATTGGAGTTAGCCTATATCCTTTGTAGTTTTTCAAATACATATTAAGCTCTAGATCAGGATGCTTGAACTAGAATTAAGAACAGCTACAAATCAAAATTTATTTATTAAATTTAATAATTTAAATATTATTAACAGTCTACAATATTTTCAAAAAACACTAGAAAAGACCTATAATATTTTTAAAACAATACAAAAACTCGAAAATGTCTATCGATGTTTTCCTTTAATTAGCTACGAGCTCTTTTTTTTTTCTTCCTTGTGTTGTTTTCTCGCTGCTCTCATTCCCTCCTTTTGTGACGTCATCAGCGCATAGTGTCCAGGCCTTGTTATCTAGGAGGCCTTGGTTCAACTGTACATATGTTTCATTTCATATATTTCAGAGCTCTGATGTTAAAGCTAATTAATAGTTCATTTTTAATCTCTTTGTCTTTTATTTTTAGAATCAACTTTAAATGAACTTCGTTTGAAGGTGGATGTTTATCAAGATCATCAGAATGGCCAATTTAATTATAGGCTGGAAAATAAAATATCCTTCATTGGTTGTGAAAGTATTATTATTTCTCAGGTACTTTTTTCACATTTGCTTACATTTCAGCAGGTTGCTACAGCATTATTTAATAATGTAATTAAAATTTTATTTAATATACATAAATAATAGTGATAAATTAAAATAATAAATTAAAATAAATTATCTTTTATTTCTTTATTTCAATGTTCTTTCATATTTTTCTACCTTTGACCCGATGCTCGTATGTGTGGGACTATTTTACAGGGTGACTAGCTACCGGGAATTGTCAGGGAATATTTATTTTATTTTATTTTTTTTTTTTTTTCGGGAACAATCAGGGAATATCATAAAATTGAAAATTTTGAACAATGTCAATAATATTCTTACATGACAGCCTTTTTTTCTGCTGATAATAAGGAAAATTCAGGGAATTTTACGAAATCATTTTGCTAGGCACCCTAGCATTCCTTAACTTTTTTATAATTTCAATTTCATATGTGTCATCCTATTGCATTTTTCTCGCCGCCCCCTTATTATTTCCTATTTGTCCTCCGTCCTGTCCTATCCCAACAGGTTCTAATTAATCTCATTGGTTCTCTTCTTGTTTTTCAGCCAATACCGTCTTACTATTCCCCATGCAAACTATATATAAACCTGTCCGTTAATACAACTTTCATAACTTCAGGATAATTCTCTAATATTCTATTTGCTTTTAGAGAATTATCCTTTTTTGCTTTGATAAAGGATAGTCTCTATCCGAAACGTCAGCTTTTTATTTTGATTTTGATTAATTATTTTTGTTTATTATATCTTATTTTGTTATTTAATTTGTATTTTTAATTTATCACTATTATTTATTGTATTCCAGGGTTCTTGTGTCTCGTCCTTCTCTTAATTTATATCCGTTCATTTAATATACATGTTATACTTAAGTTTGCCAATATAATCCTCATTTAGATAGTTTAGTCCAAGTCCAAAATAATCTACAATTTCGGATTTTGTGCACTTGTACATTGTATTAGGTAACGGTAATTGTAGACTTTCTGCATGAGAGTTAACTAAAGTCAAAAATGTATATGAAACTTAATTTACATGTCATCTTTGTCACCTTGTCATTTATTCTAATTTCAATTAATTTTCTCGTACATTTAAATTTTAATAATTACATTTTTTATCCCTAATGAAACCGAACAGAGTGGTAAAACCTGAAAAAGCTGTAATTAAGGATAGAGACTATCATTTGTCTTAGCAAGAAAAGAAATATTACTTTGTTTTGGAAGACATCAACTTTTTTCAGGGTTTTGCCACGCTGTGTCCAATTTTGTTTTTTTACCAGGGTTTTTGTGCCTTGTTTTTCTTTCCTTTTACATCTGTCATTTATCCATAAGGAATTAGTTTCGAATGTATCAGATTACTGGTTTTACTTTATTATGAGCACATAGAAAACAATAATTGCATGGAAGTTTTGATTGAAAAGTTACTCTGTTGCAATTTAACTTATTGAATCGATATATAATTTACTTTTGTATACATGCCGTAATTTACTTCCTTATAATGGCAACATTTCGGTGATAAAAGGTATATGAAATTTGCACGGTATTACGAAGGATGAGATTATGATATCAAATTTAAAAGGTATAAGTGCCAAAATAATTCCAACATAAAACAGCATTTTATTTTTTGGAAGTCTTCAGAAAAGAGTTTACCAGGTAAAAAAATTACTGACAATGGAGTTCTTCTTCAACACTTTATTAGCAAAACAAGAATTTGCATTAGTCACTTTATTGTTACATGATATAAAAACCAAGAAACTGCCCACAAAGAGATAAATTTGGTCCAAGATGTACATTTCAGAGAGAACCATGTCCTAAGTCCCTCTTTCCATGCGAGAGACCTCCAAACCAAGATCAGCATTTGTTTATGGGGCTATATGAAAGTAAAGGTGTAAAGAAATTGGCCAATTTCATTGGCCATGTTGAGGGACTCCTATCTAGTATCATCTTTCTGCCACCATAACGAGATGCTGTTTAATGCTGCTAACAGTCTTCCCTTGCCTGAGAACGTTGCTCTTGAATGAAGGGCACCACATTGAAATTAAGTAACCACGTATATGGTATTTGCAAAGTAGAATTTTTCATTACCTTTTCTACTTTTTAATTATAATATGTTTATTAAAGATTATCTTCAGTTTCATTATTATCTTCTCTTTGAGATATCTGTTGTGTGAATGGTATCACAAACTATGCAGTGCCCTATGGCATCATTTAGTAATCAGAAATTTAACTATTCTGGTTTAAATTTTTTTTCTTTATGAAAGAATGAAGAAAAAATCCTACATTTTTTCTGGAAGCTGGCCCAGAAACTTAATAGAAAATTATTATTCAACGTTTGTTTTAGTTTACTTCCCCCTCCCTCTATTGGCAAGATGTTTATTCTTGTTTAATTGGCCCATTATTTTAACCTTGTCCATGAGCTGTCAATATCCCTTTACTTGGTAGTTTGCTCCCTTATTGGTTGAACAATTATTTAGATTATCAACAAGCTAAATACACTGGCGGAAAAAAAAATCCCAACATCACGAAGGACTTGTGCTAGATGAATGAATTTTGGGCAGTATATTCAGCTATGGTATTTATTCAATTGATTCAAGTTTCAAGGTTACAACTTATAGGGGGCGCCACCCTGTACATGGTGAAAAGCACGGACTTTAGTACCTGCTGTAGTCGCTGCGCTCGTCTATGCAGGCCTGCACACGTGCATGCATACGGTCGTAGAGATGCCAAATGTCATTTTGTGGTATGGCATTCCATGCATGTTGTACCTGGATGGTCAGATCAGCGACAGTTGTTGCTGGTTGTGGAAGAGCCCTGACACGGCGTCCGACCATGTCCCAGATGTTCTCGATGGGCGACAGATCTGGTGATCGTGCTGGCCATGGTAGGATGTGGACACCCTGAAGGGCACGTTGGGTTGCAGCAGCAGTGTGGGGTCGAGCGTTATCCTGTTGGAACAGCCCCCCTGGCATACCAGCCATGAATGGCAGCACAATGGGTTCAATAACCATCCGAATGTAAACATTTGCCGTCATGGTGACTGGGATAACCACCAGGGGGGTCCTGCTGTCGTAGGAAATCCCTCCCCATACCATAACGCCAGGGGTGGGGCCAGTATGCCGACGACTGATACAGTTCGGTAACAGGACTTCCCCACTCCTCCTCCTGACCCTTGTGCGACCATCACTCCGACCCAGACAGAAACGACTTTCATCCGTGATGACCACAGACCTCCATTCTGCCCTTCAAGTCGCTCTGGCTTGACACCACTGAAGACGTGCCGCACGGTGTTGAGGGGTAAGAGGCAAACATGCCACAGGGCGCCTGGAATGGAGGTTCCTGGCCTGGAGACGGTTCCGAATTGTGCGTGGAGTGAAGTTGGGTGCCACAGCAGCCCGAATGTCCGCTGCAGATGCTGTCCGATATGCCACAGCAGCCCGAATGTCCGCTGCAGATGCTGTCCGATATGCCACAGCAGCCCGAATGTCTGCTGCAGATGCTGTCCGATTTGCCACAGCAGCCCGAATGTCTGCTGCAGATGCTGTCCGATTTGCGCTGGTCAACCCTGTCTCCAGTGGCCGGAGGTCGTCCAGATCCTGGTCTCCTGGTAATCCTGCTTTCCCTGGACCATTGCTGCCAACAGTTGTACACAGTGGCAACGTCTCGACCCATGTGTTCTGCAATAGCACGGAACGAAAGTCCACCATCTCAAAGGCCCACTACACGTCCTCGTTCGAATTGGATTAGCTGCCCATATTCACGTCGCAGTCACCTTCGAGGCATGTTTTATGTACTCTATCACACATGTCCACAAGTGTCTGAAGTGACACAGACGCGCGTCTGATCTCCTTTATATCTGTCATTGGAATGTCTCATTTGCATGTACAGGGTGGCGCTGGTGGCGCCCCCTATAAGTTGTAACCTTGAAACTTGAATCAGTTGACTAAATACCATAGCTGAATATACTATCCAAATTTCATTCATCTAGCGCAAGTCCTTCAAGGTGTTGGGATTTTTTTTTCCTGCCAGTGTACTTTGTTAATAAGAGATTTCTGTGAATGAGGCATATTCAAATACTTTTCCACCAATCCCTCCAGAAATCTGTAACCTATGTTTTTAATAATGTTCTTAAGTACTTCTTTTTCCTGATTTCTTTTTGTTTACTAAGTCCCATAAGAAACTAGTATGTATTTTTGTTATCTATATTGATAGGTTGTTTTTTTTTTGTTTTTTTTTCCCTTTATGTTTAGATTCAGGTACAAGATATGTATCGTCACCACTGTGGAATAATTTTCTTTGTGCCCGGTATTTATAAATTGGACATCCATTGCAGTAATACCGGAGCAATCAAAAGCCATGGTACTCCTCCATCACTTAAAACCGAACAATCACAAAAAGCAGACTTACAGACATGGAAGTGCACTCCCATTATTGAATTAACTATACTAGAAAAATAAGATGTACTGGATAAGTATTTGCAATCCAGAAATGTAATATGCTTGAGGAAAGCTCTCACAGAAATTTACTCTTTAAAAGTACATTCTAAATGCCTTTATTGAGTAATTGGAGTTTGCTCTCTAGGATATTTCCTTATTCTTTTCAGAATGTGAAATTCTGTGAATTTTTTTTCCCCCATTGTCAAAGCATTATCTGCAACTCGGTGAGAACATATGTGAAGATGTTGCCTTTATTCTTTTTTTCAGCGGACAATACTGGTGCTTATTAGCAGACTCCTGAAGATGTAAACATTGTAATTTTTGTTGGGAAAATGATGTACATGAATCATTATATATATAAATATATCTTAATAACTTATGTACATAATAGGAAAAGTGCTCATTAAAAAATTATTTTGTACAAAATGAAAAATAATTCTTTGTAAATACCCTGATTGTATTTTATATTAAATCATATTTAAGGAGTCATTCATGACAGGACAATTCATGTTTTTTATATCCATTGCCCATAAGTAATGAAAAGATTACAAAACATTTCCTGTTTTCAAAAATTTTCTTTACTTAATTGGTAAATATGCATGTTTTTCCCATATCCAGTTAACAAATCTTAACTCCATTTCATTTGAGCAGGTTTTATTCCTAGATTTTATTTCAAGAGATCAAACCTGCAAGTAAAATTATTATTCAATTTTCTTATCAGTCAATAAAGTCAGTAACTTGAAAGCAATCAATAACTTGAAATCATTTACAATTATTTCAAGCAACAAATAAAATTTATATATACACCACCAAAAGTAATGCAACCCTCAGAAAAGTCATACAAATTGTAAGATGTGCTTAGGAAGGAAATATACATGTCCTTTCTGATATGAAATAAGAAGGAAAATATAATAAAATTGATATTCTTTGCTTGCCCTTGCTATAGACAGGACTCAGCATCTGACACTGTATTAAGTGATAGCATTATTACCCTGTGTACCCCCCATACATTTCACAATATCTGCTCACCTGGTGCATCTTGATAGCAAATTTAAATCCTTTAGAGAGAAGATTTAACTCGTCTTCTTCAAACAAGATATGTGTTTCATTAACAATGCTAACTTCGTTTCACTGGTCATTCCGATTCTCGGACTAATATGGCTTTATTTTTTGCTAAATTTAAAAGGCTAGATTTAGAAATTTTTTTGTTTAATAAACGAGCTGTTAATGAAATTAACACCTATAAATTACACCTCTGCATTTGTATTTCAGAGGAAATTACACATAATCAATCAGCATAAGTATATCGCCAAGGTGAAAAAACTAGATCATAAATTCAGTATGATTTCGGTGCGATCAAACCCATCCCCACCTCCACCTCCATTAGTCTCTGGTCTAACTCCTTTAGATAAGGTTAGCATTGTTAACGAAACGGGTATCTTGTTTGAAGAAGATGAGTTAGAACTTCTCTCTAAAGGGCTTAAATTTGCTATCAAAAGTGATAAAATAGATCTGGAAAAAAATTTTTGTGAAATAGAAAGTAGAGCAATTTGTGAAATTTGTAAAAATTTTTAGAGCATTCTCCCGGACTGCGCTAAAATCTCCATTCATGATAGATGCGTGTTGCAAATTAGGAAATACTTAGCGTTGAAGATTCATAGGTCATCCACATCAGACAGAGATATTATTAAAAAGCCAAAGACTTGTTTTATTTAAAACCTGACAAGGGCAATGAGTGGTCATCCTAGAGAAAGATTATTTTTATAGGGTAAACAATATTATTGAAGAAGGATCGTATATCATTATAAAAAAGGACTCCTTACTGAAATTAATAAAGGATATTAAAGATTCTCTGAAGGCTTGTTCTGATTTATTAATTTTTTTTAAGAGCTGCCCTCTTCAAATTTCCAACTCTACCCTCCCAAAATCATATGCTTTATCTAAGATGCATAAAGTAGGGAAAGAGATGAGGTCTATCGTTTCCAGCATTAACTCTCCTACTTATCATGTTTCAAAGTTCCTAGCTCGCACATTAAAGAATTTAGCCATCAATTTGATTGATTGTTCAATTTAAAAACTGTGTTGAATTGGTTAAAAAACTCCAAAACGTTAAGGGTCCTGAAAACTGTTTATTAGTCTCCTTTGACATAGTGTCACTATTCCCCAGTGTGCCCCTTCCAGTCACTTTAGAATATTTAGAAAAAGTGCTTAAGGACATCGATTTAGATGATAATCTTGTTAGATAATTCCTTATTTTGGTGAATTTGTGTCATCAACAACCTGTTTCAATTCCAAGTCCGATCCTTGCGGATGTTTTTCTTCGAAAATTTGAGAGTATGTTAAGAAACTCCAGTCATTATTTTGCAGAAATATGGTATCGTTACATCAATGATATTTTTGCAATTTACGATGCGTCCAAATGCAGCATTGCCGAGTTTCTACAATATCTTAATAGTCATTTCCCAACTGTTAAATTCACAGTGGAAAAAGTAGTTAATGGAGTGCCCAATATCTTACTTACTTACTTTTCAAATCCGCTTATCCATTAGGGTCGCGGGGGCAGCAGCCCTATGGAGGATCTCCAGCGATCGCGATCTTCCGCCATCAGGCGCATGTCCTCCCTGGTAATATCCAAGCGACTCGAACCCAGATTCTCCATGTAGTCTAGCCACCTGGTTCTAGGCTGACCCCTTGGTCTCTTACCCACTGGCTTGGAAAATAACAATTGCCTAGGAAGACTAGTTTGCGGCATCCGTATCACGTGGCCATACCAGCGCAACTGAGATCTCTCAATGCGGAGAAGTAGCGGCTCAACACCTAAAGATTCCCTTATTGTGCTGCTGTACACTCTATCTAGTAGGGTAACACCTGCTACACCTCTCAGAAATCTCATTTCGGCCGCTTGTACCCGCGATCGCACTCTTTCGGTCATTACCCAAGCCTCATGACCATAGGTGAGAATGGGGACAAAGATAGATTTGAAGATGGAGAGCTTGGCTTTGTTACCCAGCTCGCGTTTCGTTACCACGGATCGCCACAGTTCGCGTCTGACACAGCTTGCTGCACCGATCCGAGCATCCAATTCTTTCTCCTGCCGTCCATCACTCGTGAATGCAATCCCAAGATACTTGAATTTCTTGATCTAAAAATTAGCAGAAATGGCAGCACCTTGTCTTTCGACATTTACAGAAAAGAAACAAATACCAGGGTTTATCGGAGTACTTATCACATAAACAATATACATAAGAACAAGACTGACCTGTCCAATCTGTGGATACTTTGATGCAAAGGAGACGATGGATTCCACTATTTCCACAAAGAATTTATTCATCATAACATAGATGTACATTTGTAGATCATATCTCCTGATGGTCACCCATCCAGTGGCTAGCCGTGCCTGATGTTGCTTAACTTCCCTGAAGTTGTGTATTCAGTGGAAGCCCACCAGGCCACAGCCTCCCCCTGATGTTGAATAAAGAATTTTATGGTGGGGCGGGAAAACAAGTCTAGAGAAAAATTTTCTATAGTTGACTATTTTTGAGAGTTTCAAGAATAATTTACTGACATGTGTTCTGGGTTTTCACAAATTAATTAACAATTTTTTTCATTTCCTCAATCGTCATATTTAATGAGTAATTTGAGAGGTAGATTACCATCTGTCAGTAACTATTTTTTTTTTTTTTTTTATAACAGTTCTTTAGATATGAATATTTATTTTTATTATTTTAACTTTTTTTTTTTGGGGGGGGGGGGGGGTTGCATCTCTTTTGCCTTCTGTTTCACACAGTCTCTTTGATTTATTTCCTTTTATATAGGTACAGCCATCAAAGGGAAATAATCCACACTTGAATTTTACTCTAAGTTTTACGTTTCAATATTAATTTATTTTTAATAATTTAATATTACATTTAGAGTTAACATTATTAAGATTATTAAATTTAAATAATTTAAAAAATCTATTAAAACAACACATTAGCATGAAATGTAATATTAAGTATTAAACTGATGTGGATTATTTCCTTTGGTTGACTGTACTTTATATATAGAGGGTGGGCCAAAAAATAAAACTCTCCACTGAAAATTTCTAAGTCCAATAGAAACGGTCCACAAAGGGGTGAGCAATTCTAGAAGGAAGAACGCTCACCCCTTTGTGGACCGTTTCCATTGGACTTAGAAATTTTCAGTGGGGAGTTTTGTTTTTTTTTTGTTTTTTTTTTGCCCACCCTGTATATCAGTGTGGGTAGGTTTTCGATAAATATTGAATTCCAACCCATTTCCTGGTACATAATTTTTAAATCTAGGAAAGGGATTATGCCATTATCCTCCACTTCCACAGTGAACTGGAAGAATCAACCACACTCAAAAGAAAAGAGTCTCATAAGTATAGATTGTCCATCTCCTACAATAGCGACCTTAATAGAAATTTGCAAGTGATCTTCAAGGATTTGCAAGTTATCCATGCGTAGAAAAATCCCATCCATTGAGGAATTTACTGGCTAACCCAAAGGATGCAACCCCCCCCCCCTACTTTTACAATTTGGGATATACACTACATGATCAAAGGAGTTGGGATACCCCTGTGAACACCTGGGGTGTTTCTCCTGGACTGGACTGGGCCCGCTCATCAAGGTGGACGGAAATCTCAATGCTGATGGCTACAGGACCATTCTGGATAACGGGGCACTTCCAGCGCTGTGGGAACACTTCAGTGACGGGCCGTTCCTCTTCCAGCACAACAATGCGCCTTGCCACAAAGCAAGATCCATATCCGACTGGTTTGACGAGATGTGGGTTGAAGAACTGGATTGCCCGGCCCAGAGTCCTGATCTCAACCCCATCGAACATCTTTGGGACGAATTGGAACGATGTGTGAGATCTAGGATGGTTCGCCCTACATCTGTCCAGGAACTGACCACGACACTCCTCAAGGAATGGAGGTCAATACCTGTGGACACATACTGTAAACTTGTGGACAGTATGCCATGTAGGGTGGAGGCAGTGATAGCAGCTCGGGGTGGTCCTACACACTACTGATTGAAGCTTTGCGGCTTTACGGTAGAGCAACAGGTGTCCCAACTCCTTTGATCATGTAGTGTATGAAATAAAATGTAGTCAGTACCCCAAGGTTTACCAAGGAGCAACTTGCCGTAACGTCCTGACTAGGTTAAAGGAACACACTGCCCAGGCCAGGTTCGGCCGTCCAGAGAGATCCGCAGTAGCTAAGCACATGCTGGATTCTGGGCACGAGATATTGAAACAGGATTGTCATCTTAGGCCGGTGAAGAACAGATTTCTTCTAGACACATACGAGACCTTGGAAATAGGGAAGAAAAATCCAGAACAACTGTTGAACAATGATTTTAAAACTTTGCCATAATGTGTAGTTATTTTGTCTTTATATTTTGTTCATTTTGATAATATTTTTTGCTTTGTAAATGTGTTCTCCTTACGTTTTCTGGTTGGCCGGTTTTGTATATATGCTCACTCTAAGATGCTGATTGGTTGTCTAAAGCGAACATTTTCTTATAAATTACAACTGAAATTTAAAAATAATCTTTTGCCTAAAGAAAAAAAAAACCTTTAAAGCTAATGTCCCTGTAGTAAAATTTGAAATCTGGCCAATTCAAATGGCTGTGTAGTCATTATTTGACAAATTCTAACCTTTATCGTTTTGTGCACGCCCACACGGGGGAGGATCTTGGTCTACAAGGCCTTAGCATGGGCAACTCCCCACGCAGTGAGGTACAGGTTGTTTAGACTCGCGAGGGATGTTAAGGACTCGAAGCAATGAGACAAAGGGGTAATAAGACAATAAAACTTCAATAATAAGAATATAAATATACATATGGCTTTAAACAATCTCAACAATAAATAAATAAGTCAACGTATGTAGGGCTCCCCGGGAGGAACAAAACCCACTATAACTTTAATATTCAAAGCTACAGTTTAACACCTGACAAACCGTATCAATGTCCAACTAACTAAGTGTTATCAAAATACAGGTAAGTACTTCCCAAATCACCTTAAGACTCATAAGATGTGCAGGAATCACACACTTTTGCTATCCACAAGTGCCTATGGCAATCTCACAACCATTAACACCAGCGCATATCTGGCAAAGGACAAGACTCCGTCTTGCGTAATGGTTCAAACGATAGTCGCGAGTGACCAAGAAAGCGTCACGCCTCCTTAAGCACAAACAACCAGACGCCCACGTGTCATGTTAAACAACAATGCGCCACTCGCGGTACTATCTCCTGCAACCAATTCCCTCTGTCTACAACTCCGTGCCAAGCTGGCAGATTCTCTTCACCCGGCACTTGCTGGCAGATTCTCTTCACAATGAGTCCACAGCACCGCTCGACTATCTTAAAGCAGTTTGCTAGGACACTACTACTCATATCTTCATTACCGCAGAATGTGCACAACGGACTGTAGGTTCACAGAAGCATCTGTCTTGTTAAAGACGGGGTGGCAACCAATAAAAACAAAAGAAGAAAACCATAAAAGAACGGTCTCACCATGAGGATTTCAGCACTACGATGGCTTCTTATCTTGGGCGTACATCGATTTTACGAGAAACACCAAGGAACATCAAACACTGCGATGCTGAGGTTCATGCATTCCACTTCTACTATTATTGAAGCAGAGAGGCAAAGATCGGAAGGGCTCAGCTTAATGTTACAAGGAACAAAACCCATTTTATACTGTTAAACTGCCCTTGTTTCGCAAGGGAGCTGTGATATATTTTTTTCACTCATCACATTTCATTATTATCTTCCCACCAAAGAAATACGATATGCATTCGGCTTCACTGCCTCACATTACATTATCTCTCAGAACGATTCTCTCGCTTCACCACTGGGAAGAATGATGTATGTCTCTGTCATTATCGTTAATCGTCATGATGCTTAAGAAGAGCCTGGAGACAAACACTCTCCGGACCATTGTTACAGCATCCAAAATATTTATTAACAATAAAAGGAAAAGAGATAAACAAAACAATCTACAAAAGCTAAGACACAAAAACTTAAAATACGTAACAACAACAAGAAATGAAAATATCGCAAACAAAAATACCAATTTTCAACAAATTAACAGCGGCACTCGGAGCAATAGGCCCCAACGAAAAAATAAACAAATGAGCCATGCCCCTTGTAAAAGAAAAACAAAGTCCCCAAAAACAGAAATAAACAAACCATACCCCATAATGCGAATAAAGAAAAATAAAACCAACACTGATCACAGTCCTAGTTTCGTTGTACTCTGCGTTGAGTAATGGTCTCAAAGAGACCGAAATACCTATACGCTTAATAAATCTTTGTGGACAAGGGGTTTGTGTCTTTATTACTTGCATTATTGTAAAAGAACAAAATATGATGATGCAGCAAAGCATAAAAATTTAATCACGACATCGAGATTACAATACATACGCATTGAATAAATAATAATGTTTAAAACTTTAACAGAAAAAAATAAATAAATAAAAAACAAATAAAATACACCTGACCAAAAAAGATACAGCTAGGTTGTTTAACATCCAATAAATCCACAATTTTTCTCAATAACTTTTTCATACATCATTTGACATTGATTTTACAAGGGATTGTAAATACAGTAGAACCTTGCAGTACAAATGCACCATTGTTCAAGTGATTTGCTGTATGAGGACAGACTTGTGTGAATTTTTGTCTTTATGTATGAGTGGAAATTTGCAGTACGAGTTGAGTTACTTACAAGCGACTGGTAGTCGCTGCTGAGCTCACAAGCTCTCCCAACAAGCACAGCCTCTGCTTCCTCACTTCACATGCTTATCTCGTTCCTTCTCTCCTTCCAAACAGTAATCCTCCTCCTCCCCGCTCCATCGTCTTCCTTGCACACAAATCGTCTCATCTTTAAGGTACATGTGCTTAAATTAATAAAATAAGTTTACATATTTCTTTTGCATTCTCTTTTAATGTTTTTGTAATTTTGCAGAAAATCTTTGTAACTGCACTTTTCTGTTTTAAAAGCCATAAAAAAATAATTTTTGATTTTTGGGGGCTGGAATGGATTAATATTTTTAACTGATTTCAATGGTGAAAATGTATTTGTAAAACGAGTAAATCATAAAACGAGCTCGTCCACGGAACAAGTTAAACTTATATTGCGAGATATATAACTGTAGTTTAGGTCAATGTTTTCCCAGCATTTTATGAGCTGTCACTTCTCCAATTGATGTAAATTTCTGTCTATTTGCATGAACAGCTCTTGCTGAGCAACCCAAACATTTTCTATAGATTAAGATCAGTTTACATGGGAGGCTAGCTCATTACTTGTACCCAGTTAGCGAGGAACCACTCAAAAGTCGATGTTGAGTTGTGAATTGGGGCATTGTTTTGTTGGAACTCAAATGAAGGTCCTCTGATTTTCTCTGCACTTGGCAGTAGATGAAATTCTAACATCTGGTGATTCTCAATAGCATTCATTCTTCCTAAAATAAATGCCAAATTGGACTGCCCTGCCAAATAAAGGTTACCTAAACCATTACAAGGCCTCCTTGTTCATATTTGGAGTAGAGTTCCTAATTTTTTTTTTTTTTAGATCGTGACAATAAAAATTATATCTATCTGGACTGTCCAGATAAACTGACTCTTCACTCCAAATCAACTTTTGCCACTGTGGTCTGAGATATCATTTCTCATGCCCAAATTATCTCACTCGCTTGTGCTTGGTAGAGAGTGCTGGTTGACCTCGTCTTTTAATACCGAAATCTTTCTGCTTCATGAAGAACATAGGTGACAGTTGTTCTTCCAACAGGGATATCTTCACAATGTGCCGCAGCTCAAGTTTACACTTTATCTCTTTGTCACTCGTTTAATAATTGCCTTTTTGTCACAGTCATTAAGTTTTCAGAATTGTCTAGTAGATTTTTTTCACCGCATAATTATCTTTTATTTTGAGGCAATTGTCACTTGCAGTATGGAATGTCCCAAGTCTTTAGCTATTGATCTTCCTGACTGACCACTTTTATGTAGAGCAGGTATCAAGTCCTCTTTAAATTCACTTAAAGGATAACTTAGTCCTTGGAATTTTTTGGATTTTATTAATCAGACAATCAGTTTACAGTATGACTAGATAATTCCAGCTGTTGTTTTAAATTGACATTCTTTACATCAAAGAACGTCATTTACATTATTGGTCAGGCATATTTCGTTTGTTTTTTTAATTTTTATTTGTTAAAATTTTTATGATTTATATTCAATGAATATGTATTCTAATCATGATCTTGTGATTAATTTGTTTGTTTTGTTGCATCACTATTATTATTATCATCTTTCTGCTCCTGATATCTGCTTGTTTAGAGAAATTTCTCATTTGGATATTAAAACAGCCATTGGAAAGCTTCGAAATACATTTCCTGTTTCTACCGAAGACATTCCATCTTTCATTCTTAAAGGAGTAAGTAAACTGCTTATTCCTATACTGCATTAAATTTTTAATTTGAGCCTTTCCACTGGTGTATATCCATCTATCTGGAAGTTAGCTAGGGTTACACCTATTCTTAAAGCTGGACATTCAGTTTGTGAAAAACTATAGACTAATTTCTATTCTCCCTTGTATTTCCAAAGTTTTTGACATCATCCTGCTTAAATATCTTGTTTTTCATTTTAGATCTTCTCTTCCTGTTAACATGCTTTTCTCCCGGAACGTTCAGTAGAAACTAATCTCTTAATTTTAACGAAAGACCTTTTCTCAGCATACGAAGAGACAAGTCAAGTTGATATTAACGTTGAATTACTGTGGAAAGTGACATAATAAATAATGATGAAAAATAGGAAAGAAAATTCCGCAGCCCGGAATCGAACCAA
>JAHWFO010037377.1:944915-967482 GCA_023313115.1 Rhysida immarginata
CCAAAGGTTCCTGGTTCGATTCCGGGCTGCGGAATTTTCTTTCCTATTTTTCATCATTAATTTGAATATTCTGAGGTAAGGCGTACTATTAAACCCTCAGTGATCATCTAATGATTTGTTCTTTATAATAAATAAATTAACAACTCTTGTCCACAAAATTATTTAATCGACATATACGTATATCGAACCCTTTGGGTTCATTATTCAATGTCAAAATGATAATCGGTACAGCTCGTCAGTACAATATATAGTGGAACAGACTACCAGTACTCCAATCGCTGTTCACAAGCAAAGCCCACAGCCAATACAGGAACCGGGAGCCTCTTCTTACAAAAGCACGGACCTAGGAGAAATACCCAGGCTGCCAAACCAAGCATAATAACATAAAAATCGATATATCGACAAAAAAACCCTTCCCACATAAAACAAACGACAAAGAAAAATAAATTAACAACCAAAAAGCTTCAATGATTTTATCAATGTTGATTCTCCAATGGGGCCCGCATCTCCATTTAATAATAAATCTGGGTTCTTCTTAGCAATTTCCAATGACTCAAAGGCATCCAGTGCATTCTGATTTTTTATACTTCTAACTAATCTACAATCCTTGAGTAGTACCTCGTGTCCCGTCTTAAGCATGTGCTTAGCCACCGCAGATTTTTCAGGGTGTCCATACCTGGCATTGGCCTTGTGCTCTTTAAATCTTGTAAGGACATTCCTGCAAGTTGCCCCATGGTAGATCATCGGACATTTGCCACATGCTATTTCATATATCCCCGATTGGAGCAATGGTGGAATTTTATCTTTGGTGTTACTTAAGAAGTTCTTCAGTATATTTGGATTTTTATAGGTGATGGTCACATCAGCTTCCTTGAAGATGGTTCTTAATTTGGCCGTCAAGGTCCTGTTGAACGTGATGGGTATTCTAAACGTCGAACTCGGTTTTTTACCTAGGGTCGTAACTTCTCTTATTTTCTTGACGAAACTTCTTCTACGAAGTTTATAACCATTGAATTTAGTAATCTCCTGTATTCTTTGTATTTCAATCTTGAATCTTTCTTTGGATAGGGGTAGATTGAGGGCTCTGTTGATGAGGAATACGAAAGTTGATAGCTTCTGGCTCCAACAATGATTGGAATCATGATGTATATACACATCAGTGTGTGTTGGTTTACGGTAGACATCGAATTCTAATTTATTCCCTGTTCTAATAATCTTAATGTCTAAAAAAGGAATCGATCCATTTTTCTCCAACTCACACATAAATTATATACTAGGGTAAATGTTATTAATACGATCGAGAAAGGATTGTACGTCGATCTTGCTGGTATCAATTATGGCAAACACGTCGTCCACATAACGATACCAAATATCCGGGAAGTATTCATCTGTTGAGGTCAATCTTGCTTCAAATTTTCTCATGAAGACCTTCCGACAATATCGGACTTAGGCAACTTCCCATAGGGGTACTAGATGACATGTGAAAATATTCTCAGTTTAACTGAAAGTAGTTATTATTAACATATAAGTTACATAAAGAGATGATGTCGTGTATGACTTTTTGTTCAATTTTGTTTTCAGCAAGTATCGTTTTCAGGAAATCCATTGTTTCTGGAATGGGGAGACTGGGAAAAAGTGCTGTATCGTCAAAAGATACTAATAAACAATCCTCTGATAGCGTTACATCCTTAAGTTTTTCTATTAACTGGGCACTATTCTTTAAAGATAAATCACTGAACGAAAGCCCATCAGTGATAGGGGTCTATCCGTGGTCACTTGGAGTTTATTTGCTAAGTGGACTAGGCGGATTATTCCCTAGTCATCTGATAACTTTCCCTGCATTTTAAATCAACTATTTACGTGCAGCGAGAAATTGGGTTTAGTCTTTCTGTTACACACTATCATAGCATGCGCGGTCTTACAGTTTTGCCGCTATTAATTGATGACCAATCATGTGTTGCATGCCTTCAGGAACGATTGTGCAACGCCCCTCACAACATTGTACAAGGTCAACGGTCAACACGTCCTTTACAGCTACTTCACGTGGATACAGTGGGACCAATTCCTGGAAGTGACATCACTGGCGTCGTTACGTCGGCGTATTTACCATGCGTTTTCCGCCGACTAACCGACGCCAGTGATGTAACTTCCGCTAAATAGCTTGGTGCCGCGCTTTACGCTGAAGTTGAATTTTGTTCAACTTTTTATGTCGCGTTAGATCGTACGCCAAACATCCTAGTTTGTCCTGGTCTAGCTTGGATAAATAATTAGCAATATATTTTCCTAACTCTTATGTCGGGGCAGAAATGTTTGACACAATCGGTCTGAATTGATTCCCGGCTTTGTGTATTTTTGGCAAAGCATACAATCTAGGTAGCACTGGATTAGAAATAGACAGTCTCTTAATCACATTGGGGTTTATAAAATGTTTACAGTTTTTTAGAGCATACTTCACAGTCCTGATTAATTTTGGTAGAGGGTCTTTCGTTACCTTATTGTAAGATCCCTCTTCTAGGAATTGTTTTACACTATTGAAGTATTCTTTACGTAAAATAATTATTGAGTTACCGTGGTCTGCTTTGACGAAAAAACCGTCCTTCTTCCTCAAATTTGAAATAATGGCACGGGTCTTCTTATCGTCATAATCTTTCTTCGCATTCTTTGCCAGTTGTAGTGCGCAAGCATTTCTTATGTGTTTTCTTCGCATTCTTCGCCAGTTTCCGGTAGCCTGTTCTGCTATATATTGTACTGAAGAACTGTACTGATTATCATTTTGACATTGAATAATGAACCCAAAGTGTTTGAAATACGTATATGTCAATTAAATAATTTTGTGGACAAGAGTTGTTAATTTTTTTATCAAGTTGATATTATTTATTTTGACTATAGTAAGGCCTTTGATATGATACATCACAATCTGTTATGTAGAAATTGCAATATTTTGGCCTTAGAGATAATCTTCTTAACCTAATGAACTCTTATCTTACTGATCGTAAAGCTTACATCATTATTGGAACAGGTAAATCTCATCTTTTCACTCCTGTTTCTGCTGTGGTCCAGGGTTTTGTACTTGCGCCTCTTCTATCTAATGTCTTTACATCCGATATACCACAAGCCCTCTGTGGAGTACATGTACATGCAGACGATACAAAAATTTATAAAATGATTGTTGACATGACAGATGCACTTACCTTACAGAATGCTATCCAAGAATTGGTCCAGTGGTCCTCTAAAAACCATTTGATTATTAATTACTCCAAATGTTTTAGTTGCACCTTTACTAACAAACATTATTCAATTATTTATTCTTACAATATTGATCAACACCCCATCTTAAAGAAAACTACTGTTAGAAACTTGAGTGTGATGTTTGATCGAAAACTCACTTTTCATGACCAAATTGTTCATGTTAAAAAAAAAAAAAAAGCACTAAGACCCCTCGGGTCTCTTCTGCGAAATAGTGCTAGCTTCATTCAGAAAAATGCTTTTCTTCATCTATATGTCTCTCTTGTTTTACCTATATTAAAGTACTGTAGTACAATCTGGAACAGATGCACCCAACAACAGGCAAATTCTTTCGATAAAGTACAATAAATCTTTTTGAGATTTTTGAATCATAAATATCCTTCCTCTCAAACTGTATTACCATCCCTCACCATGAAACGTGATCAATATGACTTGACCATTTTACGAAAAATCATTTCTGGAGCAGTTGATGTTGTTCATATTATTTCAAGAAGTCATTTACGAGTGCCTCAGCTCTCTTCTCGAGAAACATTGATGTGTCTCCATCCAATGCTTATGAAGAAAGTACATGCTCGAATATCTCCACTTTTTCGTATTCAGTCCATCTACAATAGATTGCAGGATACTTTTGATATTTAACTGATATTTTTTTTTCTTTCTAGATTGTTTTTTTTTTTAACTTTTGTTTTGTTTTGTGTATTTTGTTCCTTTTTAGGCTTCGGCTGTTTGAACTAATAAACTGAATTGTATTGAAATTGAATAATAATAATAATAATTATTATTATTATTATTATTATTATTATTATTATTATTATTATTATTATTATTACCGTATTTATTTATGTATTATTTCTTTTACAGTAATGCAAGCGGCTTTATAATTTCTCGTCGCTTTCTAATTTAATCTGTATCATAAAGACATTGCACATAGCCACCAGGATATTAAAGGCACCAAAGATTTTAGGAGAGTAGGAAATACTTAAAAAAAATTATTCATTTTTTTTTCTCCTCACCTGAAATCGTTGGCCTTTAATGTCCTGGTGCCTGCGTGCATTGCACACTTTGCACAGTGTCGGTGCACCCCTGCTACAGTAAATACACAGACCTTTCAGGATAAATAAAGCAGAGCAATCTTCTCACTCCCAGGAAATTGCAAAAGAAGTGATGTAACTGCCTTTGAGTGAGATATGATAGTAGACATCAGGCCAGCTAGAAGTAGCATATTGGAAATAGGCGTTTATATTATTTATTTATATATTTATATTATTTTTTCTGAACGCACATACCAAAGTTTCAGTGGTGTATAAAGAACGACACAACAAACAGAAAACATCCATTCAGGAGTAATCCTGTGGATGCAGAGTACCCATTGATGAGAGGGTAGGAAGAGGATGGCTAAAATTATACAAGCAAATCTACGATCACAATTGGCCAGATCAGATGAGATCTCATTATTGGTATGAAGAAACAACACATTTAGGAATGTACCACAGAAGATGAGCATGCATTCTCTGTACACAGGAACACTAACATTGGATCACCTATCACTGGAAAAGGATCACTTGATTGAAAGAGTCAGAAATGCCTGTTGCATGATGTTGTTGACAAGAATCACATTTGGAGAAAACAGGATTAATTCATGGACTCTTCTTGCATGGCTGGAACTATGCAAAGTGATGGATACTGTGTTATGGTAAGGTGACCTTTTCTTGGCATATCTTGGGCCCCTGGATACTTCTAGGTACACATGTGAATGCCATAATTTGCATAAACATCATTGCGATCCATAAAAAAGGCACAGTCCTCGGGTAGATGATTACTTCCAATAGGAGAATTTGCCAATGTACAGAGCCCCAGATATTACCACAATCTTCAAATTCCATCAAGCAACCTGAGACAACCTGGAATGAGCCATTCGATTCATGATTATATTTCCATTGAATCTCCAAGATATTTGTATCCCCAACACTACAACACTGTCATCACCTCGTTGAATACACGCCCAAAGAAATTTAGGCTTTTGTTTTGTAGGCTAAAGGTGGCTCCACATACTTTAAGTTAAGTATACTTAATAAAGTGGGATAGCAGTGTGCAGTACAGTGGGTGATCAGTTAACAAATATAATCCAGAGTTCCTGAAACCGTTCATAGTGACAGAAAAATGATGATGCTATCCATTCAGTTGTGTTCGACTCTTGGCGATTCTATGGGCTAGCTTTCTCCATGCTATCCGATCTTGCACCGCATCCGTCAGTTGCTTTAGGCTCAATTCCGTTCGGCTTTGACAGTATCAAGCCAACACATTCTCAGATGTCCTGGTTGTCTATTGCTGCTGACCATTCCAAGCATTAGGTCTTTCTCTAATGTGTTTGATCTGGTTTGATGCAGTCCAGCACTTACTTTTTCGTCACCCTTGCTGTCCACGGGATGCAGAGCAGTCTATGCCAGCAGTACAGTTCGAAAGAGTCAATTTTTCTTCTGTCTATTTTTCTTAAAGTCCAGCTTTCACAACCATGCATGGTTATGGGGAACACAATGACCTGAACCTGATTTGCATTTGGTCATCATGCTGATATCTTTACTTTTCCAGACTCTCTTCGTGCTCAACATTGCGTTTGTGCCGAAGCTTATTCGGGGCTACACTGTCCACTTTGCACACTCTCAATCTCTACATTGTCAATTTTACCATTCTTAATGTTACCATTTTCTGCTTTGTCATGATCTTAGTCTTTTTGGCGTTCAGGAAGAGGCCAAGTTTTGCTTTGGTTTGGTTTGGTTGGTATTAATGGTCATTTCAGGACGGCGTTATAGGGGCCACAAATTTTGCCTCACAAGGGCTCTTTAATGTGCAGCCGGCAAACAACTACACAGGACCAACGGCTTTACTTCCCTTCCAAAGGAAGTGCATGATCTCAGGATTTCCCCCTGAAAAATCCTCATCGTCCTCGGCCAGGATCGAACCCGCGTCATCGGGCATCAGAGGCGATCACGCAACCACTGAGCCACCGAGGCCGATGACGAGCTTTGTGCTTTCATGTTTGATCCGCTCTATCATGTGTTGCAAACCATCTTCCATTTCTGAGAGGAGAGTTGCATCATCGGCACACCGAAAATTATTGATGTTCTGCCCACCAATTTTCACTCCAATTTCTGAATCTTCAAGATCTAACTTCCTCATGATGACTTCAGCATACAGATTGAATAGGAAAGGGGACAGAATGCAACCTTCTCTCGACAGAAAAATACAGTTCAGCAAATCTTACACACTCCATTGCTTCTCGTAGAGTTTGTTTTGTGAGGTGTGTGTTTCCTCATCATAAAAATCTTTCAGGAAAGTGTTCCTTCTCCGATTTGTTCGTTAACCGATCACCCACTGTATTAGTGTATATCATGAATGCTAAATTTTTAATGAGAAAGAGAAATCTAGAAGTAAGGAGCAAAAAAGACTTGTTTCTCAAGAATGCTTAATACATATCAAGAGTGGAATTTTTTTCTCTTCCCAACTCAAACTTTATTTCTCGGACTAAGCAATTTCCCATACAAGTTGGAATGTATTTGAGGAATTTATGTAAAAATCCTTTGAAACATTTTTTTCTTGTTCCACGACAGCAGTGAAGATCATGGGTCGACCAAGAAAAGAATATTGTAACTGCTAAGAAAGAAAGACGCATACAACATGCGAACTTATCTTTTAAAATGAAGATAAACCTCTTGTCCACAAAAAAATGTTTATTTAATTCAGATTTGCATTTCCTCTACACTGCTGCCATCATTCAGTGAATATACATTAACAGAATTATAATACATTTACTATTTATACGGAAGACGACTAATGGGAAAATTAAACAACCAAGACTTAAGCCAAAATTTTAGAAACGTGTTATACAAATTACAAAACCACGGGAGGGGGTGAAAACTCACAGGACAAAAGTACCCAATCAGGAGGGTCGACTATTAGGCCTCTAACGCACTATCGACTGGTTGCTAGCAACCAAGAAACATATGTAGAATAGTTATTGTTTACGCACTTGGCTTCGGCTACCCGTCAGTTGCCGGAGGCCAGAAAATCAAGAGCAACACATTTGGCGACTGGGAAGTTGCGCAGCCGCTGGGGTGGCTTGTTTCTATTGATGTCTACGGACTGGGAGAGCAACCACCCTCTCAATCGTGTTTTTTGCTTATATCTTTGAAATAAACAATCACGGCTGACCCAAGGATGATACTAACGGTGTGACTTCACATCACAGGCTTTGATTTTCTGTTACAAAAATATATGAAAATAGTCCCGCAAGAGCATTTAGCATTATGCACGAGGTCCCAAAATAGCATTTTGCATAAGGCCTCGCTTTTTCTTGGACCTTGTCATTATCCTACTTGTCTCATTTCATTTTAATCTATTGTCACATTTTCACAAGACCTCGGAAAAAATTTGGAACATGCATTTATTTCCTCGTTCTTGTAATAGGGGGTCACCTTATTTTTTATTCTTATTCTTATTGTTTTATGTTTTTTTAATAATATAACGACTGCAACTACATCCTCTGTGTCCATCTTGAGAGAAAGCTGGCGCGATGCTGAATGTCAGTAGGAAGATGAGAACGAACGAGAGTGATACGATTGGTGGCAGCTATTTGTTTACCTACTCATTCTCCTGACTTCTGTTTCCTATTGTTTCTGGTTGTTCGCAACCACAGTTGCCGGGAACTAGACGACGATGCTTAAGAGGCCTTAATGGATCCGTGCTAGCTTCCATACAATTTTGGAGGCACATGAATAATAAGTGCTTGCTTTAATAAATACCATAAATCTTCATAAATGTGCACCTTTTTCAAAAGATTCTTTTTCTATTTTTTTTTTTTTTTTTGTCATTACTGTTCTTCTTTCTGGGGAAAGTGAGAGCTTCATTGCAAAGTAGCAGTTTTACCTGTTCCAGTAGCAATAGTGTAGTAAAAAGTTTTCTGTTTTTAGCTTTTTTCCCCTCTTCTATTAGCCTTTTCACCTGTAATTAAGTTTCATGGTCATTCCTGATAAGATGAAATTATCCACTTTTCGCAGCATAACGATAACAAATTTCTCATGAAAACAAGGTGTCTTATAAATAGAGGTACAAACTTTAAGGGTAGGTAGAGAACATCAAAAGAATTGAGAATTAATTGCATAGGAACCCATCACTGTATGTTGGTAGGTGGTGCTGTTCATGAGAGCACTGGGGAGAGGACATATCTGATTTTTCCTCATTTGGACCACTGTTTGTTTTTGCATGTGCATAACAATTTGTGTGAAGATGGGTCTTTAAGAGGTAACCAGCATAGCGAGGGCAGGCCAGGAGTGACTCGTACACCTGCCATGGAACAAAATGTGTTGAATGTCATAGAGAGTAATCTGAATACGAGTATACTCATTGCATCTAAAATTCACAGATTTTAAAAAGAATTAAGGAAGTGTTTTGCTTCTATAATGTTTATTACTGTTTTATTACAGCTTTTTGCATTTGCTTTAACGCAATTTTCAAAATAATTAATGCAGTTTTCAAAATAATTAACGCAGTTTCCAAAATATTTAACGCGTTTTCATTGAAATTAATGCAAGTTTCATTGGAATTATTATAATTTTTAGAAATTTTAACATTTTTTTGGGGTAAAATTTATTTAATTTTTACTGCTTTTTAAAATATTTTAGCGTCGATTAAATGAGTTAACAGCATAAACTTTTTATAGAACTCAGTGTAAAAGTTTAATGAATTTACAATGTCTATACAACTATCGGGCTCCACAGTATGTATACAAAAATTACAATTTATTGTAAAATATTAAAAAAATAAAGAAATGCTGTTAAAAACGTAAGTTACTGTAAATATGTAGAATTTTTAATGAATTTATAAAACGTTTTTTTATTATTATCATGCACCATAATTATTCAAGACAATGATGATTGGCGAGAATAAGCATATATAATTACAATTCATTCTTACAATTTACTGTAAAAAATATGACAGCAAAAAAAAAAAAATATTATACGTAATTTAAATCTTAAAATGTGGCTAAGTTATTTCATTGTATAAAAATTTGGTAGGACTGTTAGTGTACAAGAAATGATTTTTTTATTTACTGTAAAAAAAAAAATTATTTATGCTATTATAAACCAAATCCGTTTATGCTGTTTACTCATTTAAACAACGCTAAAATCATTTTAAAAAGCAGTAAAAATTAAATAAATCTTACCCCCAAAAAAGTGTTAAATTTTCTAAAAATATAGCAATTCCAATGAAAACTGCATTAAATATTTTGGAAACTACATTAAATATTTTAAAAACTGCGTTAAATATTTTGAAAACTGCGTTAATTATTTTGAAAATTGCGTTAAAGCAAATGGAAAAAGCTGTAATATAGTACTCTGAGCATATTCAGTACAGGCTAGATTGTGGCTATAACAATTTAATTTTACAGGTCATAATTAGAAAATTAACATTTTCCAGAAAAAACAATTGAAAAACTCTGCACATGTTATGCATAACTTACGATAAATTAAAGTGTTAATAATTGAAAATGTTCTGTGTCCTGATTTCTTGTATAAAAACTTCCTCGTTTCGTGTTAGATTAATAATAATTTTGACTGCAGAGTTATAGGATACGAACAAGGGTGAATGGATATCATCTCAGTCCAAGATTTGGGCCTAGGTAATCATATTCAAATTTCATAAGCATCCTAAATTTTACTCTCTGCTTATCGAGGATTATAACAAATTTAATAATCTTTGGCCCAAAATCTGCCCTCTAGTTATCTACGAGATCGACTTTCACACGAGCATATATGGTATTGACAGGAGGCCTACTAAAATTACTATACATAAGACATTTCCTGTAGATTGTATTAGAATTAATGGATTTGAATATGTTTATTAACATCAGTCTTTCTCTTATAAAATAAACAGACGAATCACATTAATGTGGCCATCACTTTGTTATTTCCCACAACATACAGTTGTTTGTAATATCAGTGCTAAATAACCAATCACAGAAGGCAGAAGGCACTAAATAAATGAGGCAATAAATGTTCATTGGTGTCATCCGGAGATTGGGTGAGTATATAATAGTGTGTTGTAGGCATTTGAAAAACTTTTCTATTGTTGCAATGCAGAAATGGAGCGATTTATCAGACTTAGAAAAGGGAAAGATTATTGGCTTTTGAGGTAAGAGTGGCAGCATTTCAGAAACTGCGGAGTTTGTGAACAGTTCGGGTGCTGCAGTAGTAGAAGGTACCATGGATAGCGAAATAAGCGACATGGAAATTGTTGTGCTCCACGAGCCATAGATGAAAGAAGGGAATGGCGGCTGCGGCAGTGCATTCGAGAGAATCTATGTGCTACAATGGAGCAACTTGCTGCCCAAATGAACCAGGGGCTACTGCAAGAGTGTCCAGAACGACAATTCAGCAGACATTGCTGCTTAGGTGCTCCGCAGCTGACGGATGGTGACAACACTGTGCTTTGGTGGAAGAGGTAGAATTTGCACAGCAGTACCAACATTGTACATTCACTGATTGGTAAGAGGTTGCCTTCTTCGATGAATCATGTTTTTTGCTCCATAAGATTGATGGATGTGGGCGCATACAGTGAGAAGCATCAGAAAACAAACACCCTTCAACCACATATGGACAAACAAGCTGGCGAAGGCAATGTTATGGTCTGGGGAATGACTGGGTGCGCTCATCATTATGAATGGTGATATGAATCGATCCTTTCTGACCATGTGCACTCATACACGGACATTGTTTTTCCTGGGCATGATGGCATCTTCCAGCATGATAATGCGACATCTCATAGCTGAAATTATATGTGAGTGAATAGAAGAGCATGAGGAAGACTTTACTCTACTTTCCTGGCCCCCAAATTCTCTGGACTTAATGAAATTTCTGGTACAAACTGAAAAAAAAACACAAAATGACCTGCATGTTTTATAATGTTACTGATATCATCTGTAAGATGTAACATTGGAAAAGGAAACTAGCTTCCACCATCTTTAACATTCGGCATAACCAAGTCTAAGAAGAAATTGTGAGACAACCTTCCACTTTTCTGTATAACCAAGTCTGCCTTTGCAAACATCCACACCCAAAGTATGTACTTATGTCTGTCAGAAGCAAATCATTTGCTGCACAAGCCGCTGTCTGTGTGTGGATTACAAAAGCCACAAGTGCCCTCTATGAAAAAGAAAGGACGCTTTAACGAATTACTGTACAACGTTCACCTCTAGTTGCTTCCATCGTTCCATTATCATTAGTAGAAGAAGATGAAATCAGACTTCAATCATTCAAGGACCATAAATTCAACAAGATGTGCCAGAAACTTGATAATCTACACCACCCTCCAATTCCCATTCAAAAATCAACTAATCTTCATACATTCTAATTCCAAACAAATGTCATTAACTCAACCTCTATAAGTTCACTGATAGTGAAAACAATCATCTCAGTAAAGGTTTAAAACATTGTATTGCCAAGAAATCAACAATTAAGGATCTCAACATCCTTCTTCCTGACATGAAACGAGCAATCCTCTGTATCCCGCCTTCAGACTGTCCAGCTGCCTCTGCAGTTGCTGGTAACATTAACCTCAATATCTTTCAAGAAGCTTAAGCAACAAAGCTCCTCTGATCTCAAAACCTCCTCTATTACGGGATCGTCCATAAACCACGTAGTCAAGTAGGAGAGGGGGGGTAAAGAACTGGCCACAGTTGACCAACTGAGGGGAGGGGGGGGGGGGGTAAGGTAGCAGACACGTGGTCTTTTGGGAAGGGATCAAGGAATGTTAACAAGCAAGTCATTTCATCACACTTCACTTGGTCATAGTCACTTTTGGTCACATTCATGTCATCTCATTCAAATTACCATATTCGCATCATTCCGGAATCATTTTGTCATTTAGGTGACTCAGATCATCTTCATCTCATCTCTGTAGTGATGATGTAATTTTCTAAAGCTCCATATTATAAGGAGGTGACTATAGATATTTAATAAAACATATTACGGTAATATATAATTGCAATAATTACTATCGAATTCACTTATACTACACATATAGTAAAGTCAGATATTAGTGTAGTCTATTCTCAGTTATTCAGGTCAAATAGAATCTAAAAACCTTTTATTTTCGACCTCCTCTCCTTATCTCTTGCGATTAGACGTGAGAATTATCTGTATCTTCTACCACGACTTACACCAGCAGAACTTTCTGTATCTTCTGATGCAGTATCTTCTACCACGACTTACACTGGCAAACCTTCTGTTTCTTCTGATGCAGAATTATTTCCTCAGCCAGTGGAAATATCTTCAGGAGCAGGTTTCATAGGATATGTCTTCACTTTAACAGCAGGCTTTCATTATATGCTATTGCATGATGCACTTTCATCTATCCCTAATGAATTCATGATAAAAATGCTGAAAGCAAATTATTTTCTGGCACCAACTGCATTTCATAAAAATAGGGTTATCTTTCAGTCATCAAGTGAAAATAATTCTATCACTGCAAACTGCGGTAAAAGAGTCACGTTTAGTTGAAGGAGAATACGGGGACGAGGCCGAAATTAATAGGAGATTTTGAATTCCATTTAGATTCTGTTTGCGTCTGAAAAAATTGGGGAAATGCTTTATTTTATTTGGACGGTTAATGTTCTAGCAAAGACTTGGTTCTACGCAATTTTACTACACAAGGTGAAGGGAAAAAGTGATGCTCTCGCAGGGATTTGAACCTGCGTCTCTGTACTTAAAACGCACAATATTTATTATTGCATTACTCTTAGCATTACGAAAAATAACAAATATTACTTATACACTTACTCCCATTTACTTAAATGGGTTCTACTCATAACTAGAGGATGACCCTCCAATTGCCTTCAAGGACTTAAAGGAATCAACTAGGAGTAGAAGCCTAATGTCCAATCCGTAACTTCCAGTTGGGGCAGCCTGTTAGTATTCACGCCTTGCGCATGGTGAACGGACGCAGATGGGCTTCTTCCAACACACACTGGGCCAGCGTGAAGGATCTTGGCCCACTACTCTCTAAACACATACCATTCAAAATCAAAATCAGCCATGGCCCTCAGTTCCCCGCAGCCAGATTGTCAGACACCTCAGAAAAATAAAGAAAACAATGACAGAATATGGCAAATCCACAAATATTATTAATTAATATGTATAATAAATAATTAAAGTAGCAACAGTTTTATTTCTAAGATTAACCGCTAATAACTTCTGTTAACCTGAAAAAATTTTGACTCTTTATTTTAATGGACAGTCTCATTTTGATTGGAGATACAATATATGTATTTATAAATAATCATTTAGGGGATTTAATATTTTTCTTTATCATAATACAGTAGAACCTCGTTAATACGTGACCGCTTAATCGTGAGTTTTCCTTTGTTCCCTTCCCCTTGAAAGCTATTTTTATGTAAATACGTAATTTTTAGCTCAAAAAATGAAGAAATTCATTCTAGGACTCTTAAATTATATGCAATGTGCTTGCAGAATTTTTTTAGTCATGCAATATTCGATGATGTTCCGTGATTGATTGGTTTTTATTCAACATAAACAATGAAGCATGCGTTCTTATATAACCACAAATTCTGATTGGTACCATTGGACCTCAACAATGACACGTGTTTTTCCATAGCTGCAAATTCTGACATACACAATGAAAACAGCATTAAATGAGGAGAAAATAGTCCAGCAATGCCGCAAAGGAAATCGAGAGGAAGAAGAAGAGGAATTTAGTGGTGAAGAAGGCAGAGACATTATCGAACAGTCTGTACCTTCAAATACACGTATGTTGTCGATTTTAGACGAGATTCGAAAGCACCTTTTGTACCGTGATAATTTTCCACCTAATCTTTTACACTGGCATTGTACTGTAAAGAATGTAATTTCTAATAATTACTGTATATACAATCATGTAAACAGACTCAAATAACAGTTCTTTCCAGAAATAAATAAAATGTACGAGGGCGAGTCAAATTAAAGTGAGCCAACTCATACAGGACAAAAATGGTTGTCCATTATTTGCGACGCATGTGCATAGCACACAGGCATCTCTAATTTACAAAAGTGACACAAAGGTGTGAGGATAAAAGTTGTTTAATGCTCTCATACACTGGGTTGAACATGATTGCGTGACATAATGGACGCTCCAAAAGATGAACAGCACGGTGTGGTCAGGTTTTTGACAGCTGAAGGTGTTTCCCAACATGAAATTAGTCATCGTATGGCTGCCATGTACAGCGAACATTACATTTCATTGGCTACTGTGAAGCGTTGGAGCAAATGACCTGGAAAATTGACGAATTGGGTCATCTTGCTACACAATAATGCCCGTCCCCATGTCGTTAGTGTGGTTAAGGAAAAACTGGAAAGATTCAAGTGGGAAATGCTGCAACATCTACCATACAGCCCCGACCTCTCGCCTTGCGATTTCCACATTTTCAGGCAATTGAAAAAACAGCTCAAGGGAACCAGATTTGTGTTGGACGATGACGTGAAGGAGTCAGTTCATACATTTTGAAGCAGCAACCCAAGGAGTTTTATGAGAAGGAAATCACGCGACTCGTTAGTCAATGGGACAAATGTCTAAGCACTCATGGAGACTACTTTTAAATAAAGTGCTCCGTTTGTCATATATTCGCATTGGCTCACTTTCATTTGACTCTCCCTCGTATAAAAAGATGCATGTGTCTCAAGCTTATTTCGTAACATAACACTTTTGAGTTTTTCAATGAATGAACAAACAATTTTTCAATCCTGGATAATACGCCGTTTTTGCTCGGTCCCTTGGAACACGTATTAACGGGGTTCTACTGTATATCTCCGAACTTAATTGAAGATAAGAAATTATTATCGTAACGTCCATTTGTACAATACAATGTTCTTTTATTTACTAAAGTTAACTTTCTTCCAATTTGGACATCTTCAGTATAACAACTGAAATTCTTTGACGTTTTTAAATTCCTAACAATGGTTGATATTGATAATGATTTTATTTTTGATGATATTATTTTCTTTGTTGAGATAATATGATAATAAATTTCTTTTTCTTAAATATAGTTTAGGCTGTATAATTTTCTTAATTTGTATTTATTTTTTTAACACTAATTACATATTTTTCTTAGTCTTTTGTTATCGGCCTCGGTGGCTCAGTGGTTTGCGTGATCGCCTCTGATGCCCGAGTTCAATCCTGGCCGAGGACGACGAGGATTTTTCAGGGGGAAATCCTGAGATCACGCACTTCCTTCGGAAGGGAAGTAAAGCCGTTGGTCCCGTGTAGTCGTTTGCCGGCTGCACGTTAAAGAACCCTTGCGAGGCAAAATTTGCGGCCCCTATAACGCCGTCCTGAAATGACCATAGCAGTTGAAAAGGACGTTAATACCAAACAAACCAAACCAAACCTAGTCTTTTGTTTTTACACAATATTTCTTTTGTTTTTTCTTCTTTTAAAATTTGGTTAAATAACAGGTTACTATCTATTAATTCTAATTTATTTAATATTTCTTGTGGGTAGTATTTGTTTAACAGAAAAATAATTAAGTTTTCAATTATTAAAATTTCTCTCTTATACTAGTATTGTATATTAATTTACATGTTTCTTCGAAGTTACCAGTTGTGTGTTTACTTAATAAAATGTGGTCTGCATACTTGGAATTTTGTATGACACTTTTGATATAATAGATATGTTCCTTTTGAAAAGTGCCTTACAAAATTCCAAGCTAGCATAGTAGCTGCATTATTAGTCCATGTGTTGTAAACAAAACTTGACATCATCACATTTCAAAGTCATTTTTCTCAAAACATATGCCATCTATTAAAAAATTTCAAGAACATTTTCGTTTTATTTTGTCCTTAGGAAACGATCCTTCAAATAGTGCCTATTTTTTTTATTTATAACCTGTATATCGGCTAGTAAGCCTGTTATATATATCCCTGAAAAAATCTGGAATAAACAGCAAAACCGGTCTGGAAATTTTGTGTACTGTAAGGCCTCCATAGCTTTCATAAAGGATTTTTTTTTTTAAATTCTAATTATCGTAGCATCTAAAATATAACTTGCTCATATAATCCATAGGTTACATTGTTGCACATACACTTATGAATGGAAGACTTGTTGCATATTGGATTGGGTAAACACAGATTTGAAATCTTAAAATTAATTCTCTAGTTTCTAATTCATTGGACACTTCAGAACGATGGGAGGTTTCTGTACATAAAAATCCTGTTTTATTATTGCAGAAAAAGATAGAGAGAGAGAGAGAGAGAGAGAGAGAAAGAAAGAGAAAGGAGTTTAGAAATGGGAGTAAATCAAATAATTTAGGAAGAAATTTTAAATCTGCATTTTGAGTAAAAATCACAGGTAAACGTGCAATTTTTACAAGGTGGTTTTTTTTAATGGCGGAGGACTATGCAAATCAAGGAAGTCTGTAATGTTTAGACATAATTGCAAGACATTAAAATAGATGATGATCATGATGTACTGAAGAAGCAAGGGATTAAAAATTGAAAGACATTAAAAAAAGTAAAAACAACAACAGCTAAACATCTATGATATCCAAGCAAGATTGAATTGAACTGCATATCTCCAAATTAGTCCACATGGCTTAAGAATGGAAGGGAATTTAGGCAAGAAGTAAGACCCCATCTGCTCTTGGCCATAAGTTTTCATAAGGATCAAGAAATGACTGGTAAGACTATTGTTAAGGTTCCTGTTAAATTATTACATTAATTCAGATTTTATTAATAATTTATAAAATAAAATGTAACTCAAAATTTTCTTTTTTCAATTGAACAATTGAAATTTTTTCCCCTTTTATCTTTGTTTAGGATTTGCAATCTTATTGTAAGTTTAATTTCTCAATTCAATTTAAATTGAATTCTTAATTTACAGTGGCCCAAAATTATCTATACAAATTCATCTTTTCATTAAATTCATACTGTGTGACAATTATTGAGCTATATGAAAAAAACTTGATAACTTTTGAACAATTGGTGAGATTCAGTTAAAACGTGACAGTTGAATGCAGGGCATGTTGGGATTTGATGTGAATATGGTTTGGTTTAGCGACGAAGCCCACTTTCATTTGGATGGGTACATCAATAAGCAGAGTTGCCGCATTTGGTGGACTGAAAATCCCCATTTCATGATCGAGAAGTCTCTCGACCCCAAACGGGTAACTGTTTGGTGTGCAATGTCAAGTTGCGGAATAATCGGTGCGATATCCATTGAAGGCACGGTGACTGCTGAACGATATGTCAAAATTTTAGAAAATGATCTCATCCCTATTATCCAAAGTGAACCAGATTTCGAAAAGACGTGGTTCATGCAGGATGAAGCACGACCCCTTCAGACCAATAGAGTGTTCGAATTCCTGGAAGAGCACTTTGGAAAGCGCATTTTGGCTTTGAGATACCCAGAGGCCACTGGAATGGGAATTGCTTGGCCACCATATTCTCCTGATCTCAACCCTTGTGACCCATTTTTATGGGGCAATATTAAAGACAAAGTTTACGCAAATAACCCCGAAACCATCGCTGAGCTCAAAACAGCCATTCAGGAGGTCATCGAAAGCATTGATGTCTCGACACTTCAGCGAGTTTTGCAGAATTTTACTCTTTGTCTGCGCCACATCATAACCATTGATGGCAAGCATACCGAACATGTCGTAAACTAAATCCAAATACATGCATCTGTAGTTACTTTTAACATTTGAATAAAATTTCATTGTTAACCTGTCAATTTAACATTTCATAGAGCTCAATAATTGTCACCCTGTAACATCATTAATCAATGTCATTTGGAATTTATATTTCCAAATTATTATTATTATTTTTTTTTAAATTAATTTTCAATTATCATTGTGAAACCTTATAAACCCCATGAAAATTTCAAAGTGGTGTTATTGAAAGCAGTATTTTTTGAATTTGAGTTCTAAGTTTCCCTGACCTTTTCTGTCTCATTGTCCTTAATGAACATGGATATTCAACACCTTGCTGCAATTCAATAAGAAAATTGAAATCCTTAAAAGATTAGTGTTGAATTCATGATCAAATAAATAAAGGGTTGGATAAAAAGCTATGGCACACTTTTAAAAGGCTTTATTGTTAGCAGAACATTACTTATATTTCTTCAATATAATCACCTCTCCCCCCCAAAAGTTTACCAAACCTGCCACACTTGTGGAAAACATTGTACTCCATCAGTGTATCCATCTCTGTTGAGGTCCTAAAGTGACTGCCTTATGGCATGAAATTGACAGGTTTTTAGGGTTGTTAATGGTTTCCTCTAAGTGGCTCTTTCATTTTTGCAAAGAGATTGTCGTTACACGGATTCTCATCAGGCGAATATGTGGCTGTTCGTTTTAAACAATTGCTAGTAGAGTAATTCCTTGTTATCTGTGAGGGTTTGGTTCCCGAAAACCCCACATGTATTGAATTCATGGATAATGAGACCAAAGTCATATAAGAAAATGGGAGTTAGTGGATGTCAAGTTACCAGTCGACTCAAAGTCAAAGCGGTTATTATTTATTTTTATCAAGATGGCCTCTTCTTTTTTATTTTTATTTTTTTTCATTGTGCAAACAGTGGATTCGTTTACTCCATATATTCGGCTGATATCACTATTGCTTGCCAACATGTCTAGAACTTTCAACTTATTTTCAAGTGACAAACCCTTTTTGCTCGCTTCTTACGAAATGGATTGTCACTGTTTATCTTTTTCAAAGCCATGATAAACTTTGTCAATGGTGCGTGTTTACAAACAGAAGGTTCGTAAAATGCCACTGTTACTGTTTGCTTGCATTGAATACATTTTCCCATGTGAACAGAGGGAATTCCTTAAAATACAGGAAACAAAATGGGGAACCGTGATAAAAATGGATATGCAAATTTCCCATCGCTTATGAAGGGGGTTATGCAAAAAAAAAAATTGATGTGGATACACGAAATCATGGATGGTAGGACTACAGATACTGAGCGATTACTGTATTTATTTGACTGAGTGTACGTGGAGCACACAATATCCAGTCTAAATTCCAAATGGTGTCAAATACACTGCAGCATATCCTTATCAATTCATTCAATAGCAACTATTGTGTATTACAGTATTTGCTTTTAATTATAATATTTGTTTTTAAAAAAAGAAAAAGACAAAAAAAAATCTCTCTAAAAAGGGAACAATACTGAATGAAATTTAAGTACTTTAAAGTGTGTTTTATAGAGTTGCCAAATTGAATAACTGACACATCTATCATGTATTTCCATGAGCCCATGATAAAAATAGGCCTTTACACTACTTGCTTTTTTATTTTAATTTTAAGGACAAGATTATATGAATTATCAGCTGTTCTTTGAAATAAACAAGGTATCTACTAACATTAATAAATAATAATTAAGGAAGAATAATTAACAAGAGGATTAACTGCTGGGACTACAGAGTGCCCATAAAGATTTATACTATAACAATATTTAATAACTTTTGACTGAATGACGTAATTATTAGTTTTCCTCAGCATGTTACAAAGAAATTTCAAAATTTTTATCTAATATATTCATTTATCGAGGAAACTGCTCATAGTAAGCACTGGCATTGACAGAAGAAAAGATGGTGTCTACCATAGAGAAAGTTCTGTGTGTAATATGGCTTGCTGAAACAAAATCACCAATCATTGTTCTGAGGAGGTAGTGGATAAAAAGTATACCAATGCCTTGCTTCGAAGATAAGCTGCTCTGATTTCATCTATCATCCTCTCACTGCTCTTCCTTTTCACTATAGTTGGTCACGTGTAGCGTTTGCCGGCTGCACGTTAAAGAACCCTTGCGAGGCAAAATTTGCGGCCCCTATAACGCCGTCCTGAAATGACCATAGCAGTTGAAAATGACGTTAATACCAAACAAACCAAACCAAACCTTTTCACTATGGACTCAATTTCCAAATAAATTCTTTATTTGGACATTAATAGACCTTTTATATGGTGGCTTTTGTTGTAAATTAGCCTGTATCTCCTCTGAACAGTATCTGTGGTTGTGTTTTGGAAAGTCATATTAAGCACTGTACTTTCTCTATGATAGATGTCTGTTTTATTCTCTCAATGCCAATGCCACCTATGAGCAGTTTTGGCAATAAATGAACATATCACACAAAACTTTTGAAGTTTCTCTGTAACATGCTGAAAATGATACATGATTATGTTATTACGTTCAAAAGTTATTAAAAATTCTTATGGTAGAAATATTTTATTGACATCCTGTATTATAACTTTTTTTAGTATAATAAATGGACATTGGGAATGAGTAATTGCTATTGTTTTATTTGAAAATAGTAAATAATTTGGTAAATTTATGGTGATAAAATAGCTGGTACTATTGTAATGTGTGTTTGAAAACTATACTCCATCTGGCTTTGGTTGAAAAATAATACACTTCAGTCAAGGTAACAAGTACACAAGTGGAAAACAAAGAGTGAAAGAGAGGCAATTTAGAAACAAATTTCTTAATGTCTTGTGTAACAATCATTGATAACCTTTTCACTACTCATCCAGTCTGGAACCTTCTACTCAAACTTCATTTCCACATATATAAAAGCGCTATATGGTTTCAAAGATTTATTTTCTTCAATACAATATGGCAATGGATTTAGAGAAGGATAATTTTATAATGATAAAAAGTCCGTTTCTCAAATGTTCTTTAAAAAATTAACTCTTAAGAGAGTTAAATTGAAATTGAGTAGCCCATGTAAACAAATTTTACATATCAGCTTTCTTTGTATGCAACATTCAATTTCTGTTTAAAAAAAAAATGACCCATGCTGCATGTTAATTAAGTGAATGAAAATGGGTTTTAATTAAGTGAGTGATAATTCCATTAAAGTTCGTTTTTAATTTGTAATAATTATGTAGGGATACACTATAACATTTCAATAATCTGAAATATTGATTTCTTGATAATTTACATTCATAAAAGATACCTGTGAAGTAATAACAAATATGCCTATTAATATTTAAAATTCATATAAAATATTTTGTTTCAGTTAAATTCATTCTAATTAATTTAATACATGAAAGTGCAATAACTGAAATAATAATCTATTTTTATTTTGTTAATGTAAAGCAGTTAAGACTAAATACTATACATAACATTATTTAATTTTTAAAATTTACAGAAGAAGATTTTTTTTTATGTAAGCATATGTTATTTCACTATGTTGACTACCCTGTGGAAATGTTGCTTAGTATTGATTTTTTACTTCTGTGCCTTCATTTCCATTTACTGATTAATAAAAGATGATTTATTTTTATGCATGTCATTTCATTATACTTCTTTTTGATAATTCGTTTCTTTAATTTTTATATAAGGTTTAACATCATTTTTCCTTTTTTGCTTCATAAAAATTAGAAAAGTTAAGAGTTATATGTAGCACTTGCAATCAATGGCAATGCCTTGCAACAGCTACACTGCTAGGCTGCAGAGAAGGTAGGTCAACTCTCAACATCCCCGTCCTTCTGCCCCTAGCATTTATTTAATGCATATTTCTGACGTTATGAAAATATACTTACTGAAACATCACTTGCTTTTTCTAATAGCATTTCATAATTCATCTTGATGCAGCTGTCAATGCAATATGACTGAAATATTCCATCATTCAAATACTGCAGCTGTTTTGCAGTATATATTAATATCTCAAATAAATGGGAAGAATGGGAATTAAATATATTTGTTCTCTCCTTTACTATTCATGTAAGTGTTAATTAATTATTTTATAGTTTATGGTTTCTCAATTTTAGATAATAGCAAAAATATTTTATTCTGTACAGATTCTTATTTATTTATGTAATAGTTTTTACTCAGTAGCTGTTGAGGTCAATTTTATTCTTGGTTTCATTCTAATATTTTACAAATTCAATACTACATTTAAAGCCTAAATTATTTATTTAAATTTAGTGACATGCATAAAAAATGACAGGTGGAATTGATTACAATCGACATTAAATGTATATAAAAGCTGTCAGTATAATATACAAACAAAAACACTTACATGGATGTACATACATAGATAAGTTAACCCATAAATAAAAAAATAAAAAAATTAAAAATGTGATAAAAATAAATAAAACAGGTTTCAAAAAGAACAGAATTATAAGAATAAATGAACATTGAAATTGATTAATTAGTCTCTTAGTGCAGTTAAAACCTTTAATATCCTTGTGTAATTGTTTAGAAACAGATAATCACTGTTTGGGCAAATAAATATGACATTCAAGTTGACATAGAAGCTCTTCTTAATGAAGTC
>JAHWFO010037377.1:967582-984993 GCA_023313115.1 Rhysida immarginata
AATATAATTTTTTTTTTTACATTCAATTATTTTTTTATTTATACCTCCCCCCCCCCCCCCCCCCCCCCCCGAGATTATATGATTATATGTTTCTTCTTAAAAATTAGAATTTCAAAATATTCATAAGTAATTAAAATATATTTCATGCAAAATTCAGCAAAGTTTGGGATGAATGTTCTTATGACAAGAGAGACAAGATTGAAACACGATACTTCAAAAATCTCTAATAACAGTCTTTATTTAGTATAAATATCATATGAAATTTTTTGATATGCAATTACTTTTATTGATATATTTTATTGTTGTTTGTCTTGTGTTTTTGCTTACAAGGGAAAATTTCAAATTGTATGAGCGTATTGCAAAACTGGGCTTATTGCATTTGATAAAGCATAAAAAAAGATGACTATGCGCAAAATTTTACATAAAATGAGCCAAAGGCAATAGAGATATTTAATTTCATAAATTAAAAAAAAATTGAACACAAATTGAAACACAGAAAACAGGTAGATCAGAAAGTAAGCAATGATCTAAGCACTATGAAGTTTCGCAATGAGCACTTCTTTTTTAAAAAATAAGACTCTTCACACGGGAGTAGTGATGGTGGGGGCAGAGTGGGCAGTTTGCCCCAAGTAACACCTGTTAAGGGGTCGCATGTTTGTTCTACTACATTGAAAAAAATCGTTTATCTATCTGGACAATAGCACTGTTTATTTTACTGTTTTATTTAGTTAAGTTTGATGGTTATTATTTTGTTACTCGAGGGGAAGAGATGGCAAATGTAATAGAAAATTGAGCACAGTCAAAAGAAGGGTCCAGTCAGAGACAAAAAACCTGGTGACATTACTAGAATATTGTCCAATCAGATACGTCCATAGGTTCTGCATCATGTTGAGTAGCTCATTGATTGGTTTCTGATTGATTTCTAATGATTCTAGTAGATTCAGCATTTTTGGGCTATTTTCTGTATGAAGAACTTTTACCGAATTTTTATTGAAATTGTGTGTTGTCCTTAAGGTGTGGTCAGCAAAACTAGAGTTATAAAGTTTCTGTCTCTAATATTTAGGTGCTCTTTTATTCTGATACAAATCTTTTTACGAGAACAACAGACATACTGTTTATCACATGATTTACATGCAATGTTGGTCATTCTTGAAGAAATATTTGTACCATAATTAAAGAGAACTTTGGAAATATTAGAAATGGAAACTTATTAAAGACAAAATATAATTTGATGAAAACTCGGTAACAATTCTTCATACAGAAAAAAACTCAAAAATGCTGAATCTACTAGGATCATTAGAAATCAATCGTAAAGCAAGATATGAGCTCCTCAACATGGATGTGTCTTAGTGGACAGTATTCTACATATACCTGTATTAAACCATCTGGTTTCTTTGCTGCTGATTGGACTCTTCTTTTGATAGTACAATTTTCTATTATATAATGGATTGTAATTATTATTTAATTTTGTATTTTCAATATTATGCTGAAGAAGATGACTTAGTCATCGAAATGCACATTTGTTATTATACCATATTAAACCGTATGTGGAGAAATGTTTCCACCTCTATTTTATTTGTATGTTCTCATCCACAGTTTCAGGTGAATCTCACGTTTATTGCATTCACAGTTTGTGACACTGCAATCATTGGATAAGCTGCCTTCAAAACAATATTTAAAGGGCTGGTCAAACTTCGGGAGGGTCATTCCTTTAAATACTCACTTTTGAAAAAGCTTACCTAATCAGATCTCGAAACCTTGGAGCCATGAAGTGGTAATGCACAAACAATTGAAGCTTTAAAAAGTGATCATGATGCCTAAAGTTAAATCATAAATTGCCATTACTGTATTGATGATGCAACCAAGTTGACATCTTGAAAAAAAACATAACCACATTTTTAATGGCCTGAAAAATTTAACATCACGTGGTTGTCGTTCAGTGCATTTCCTATAATTAGGCCTTTATGAAGTTCTATTCCTTCAGGTTTCATTGAGTTGTAGAGTTCATCGTATTTTGCCTCATTTGTTAATTTTATTAAAATCTTCCAAACTTTTTGAAATTAAATATCTTCATTGGCTATGACTTATTGCACGTAAAATTTTGTGCATACTCATCTTTTTTTTGGTCTATGGAATACAACAGGTCTGGCTTTACAGTGCACTTACACATTTCGAAATGTTCCCTTGTAAGTAATTTTTAATTTATAACATGGTAATCCCGAATGGATTTGTCTAACCCTCAAAACAGACTATGGTCCCATAATAGGATTAATAAATATTGGCAAATAAAGGGGAAAAAAATTAAAAAATCATGAGACATTTAAAAACATCAAGAGACATTGATTGAAATGGGCATTTAATTAAAGGATTAAACTTTAAAAAATTACTTTCATGGAAAAAAACAACAAAAAATGAGGAGAAGCTCTTTAAAAAATACATGTAATCTATTGATTGTGAAGCAACAGAATCAGCAAAGGAAAGAATCTGGAATTATGTAATGAGTTTCTTAATAGACAAATCAGAATTGTATCAGTGAGTAAGCAAAGGAAAAATAGAAAAAAGATTGGGAAATGTCAGTTATTCATAATGTTAAATAATAATAAAATTTGTTAATAGGGTACATCTCTGTGGTGGCATAGTGAGGGGAGGAGCAAGGGGGGCACGGGCATCACACCTGGGGCACCAGGTTTGTTACCCTTGGTGGGGGGGGGGGGGGGAACAAAATATGAGAAGATGGGTGAAGAGAACACCATGTCCCGGGTGCCATTTGCCCTTGCTTTGCCACTGCATCTCTGGGTAGAAGCAATTAATTAGATCTTAGAAAAACCACACATTGAAATTGTAAGCAATAATCAGATCCAAAAATGTAGTTGAGATATATTTATAATTTCATATCGTCCATTTTACAATACAATATTTATTATTGTTTAGATAGATATATTTCGTCCTTTCGGACATCATCAGTATTTTACAGTTGAGATGTTTAAATGTCTTACAATGGTATTCTTATTTAAATTTTGAACAATGTATATATATCTATATATATCTATCTAAACAATAATAAATATTGTATTGTAAAATGGACGATATGAAATTATAAATATATACACCATACAATACAACGTGTGTAAAATAATGAATCTTGTAGTTGAGATAATTTATTAAAAATACAAATTTATATAAATGCAAAAGTTAAAAATTCTTTTAAACATCTTTTTATGTTTATGAAATACAGAGGGCATGGTGGCTTAATTGCATCACTTTTTAAAGTAATGTTCAGAATTAAACATGATGACATGGGATGTCTTTTGTCCATTTGGTCCTTTGCAGAGGTTGCTTGTAACCTTTGCTTCCATGATTAATTGCATATTTTTGGTAACCACTTGTTCCACTCTTCATTTAACATTTTCCATTTATGCCCTTCATGGTAGCAGTACATTTTCTTCTTAACTCCTACGTAAGATATCCAGATGCATAGATGTATGTCTAGGTATTTGACTGAAATATTTTCCTTGCTAATAGTCATAATTCTGAGTTTTTTCTTCAACTGCTCAGCATAATTAACATTACAAGAAAATGCAGCACCATGATGGATGAAAACTTAGTTGCTACCTCGAGCTTTGGGGTTTTCCGCTCGAGTAATGGCTTCAAAACATTGTCAACATTATTATATTTATCATTGATTTTAACATTGGTAGGAATTTTAATGAAAGGGGGAGCTCTACATCCAGTCTATAACTAACTGCTCTAACTGCTGTAATCTTGTCACAAAAATCTTCTTCCATAGAGCATACACAGTTTTTGACCGCTTCTCTTCAGTTGGTGTAACATATACTGCAAATACCATTTGGCTTTGTCAATTGTGGCTACAAATTCAGATCTATGAGTTGTGAGATGGTGTTCATACAATTTTCGACAGTTGACCTTAGAGTTCTGAGTGTTAATGGGCTTCAGTACATGAATCAGATGTTTATTGATGCCAAAATTTTCCCCCAAACTTGTCTAACAGTTTTTCAGAGATATTTAATCATTCGTCTCTTTTACTATGATTTGGGAGGTTATTTTTTTAATCTGTAAGTCGATTTTCCATAAGCTGGTTCCCACATGTTGGGCCTGTATTTTTTTTTCTTTGGATAAGGAAAAACCATTAAAAATAATTGCTACTTTGGATGCAGACAGAATGTTATTTCTCACGTGCTATGGTTTTGTGTCTTACAGTTTTTGCAAAAAGTGAAACAATTAAATGTTGACCAGCCTGCCCTCTGTAAAACTCTGAGTCCAAACTACCCCTAAGATTTTAAGAGGAATGATGCCTTCCTCACATAATTATTTGTATTTAAATTTGCATTGGCCTTCCTGAATGAAAAAAAAAATAAGATTTGCTGTAAATGCTTGGTTATTCAAAAGATGAAGCAAATTTCAAATCTTTATTTCAATCAAGCTGCAATAGACAGAAACACGTTCCACACCTCACTAGTTAGAGGAATGTTTAAAAGTTTAACAGTCCACCTATAAGTTCCATTCAAACCCCATAGCAGTGCTATTTTTGTTGACAAGAAAATTGCAACACCACAGTAGAAGTCATCGCAGTGTTACAGTTTACAAAATGTGATCCACATTCTTGCTTATGACAAGGTAGCTGTTTATTGAACATATGGTGGAATTCACATTACATTTGAACAATGTACATATAGTTTGCAAACTGCAACACCAAACAACTTCTATGGTGTTACCATTTTCCTATAAACAATATACCATGTCATTGTCTGGCACTGAATGGAACTTCTTGGCAGGCTTTTGAAACTTTGAACCTTCTTCTATCCAGTGATGTGCAGAATGTATTTCTGTTTTTCACAGTTTGCTTGAAATAAATATTTGAAATTTGCTCCATCTTTTTGAATAACCCAATAGACTGGAAGTGAACAAAGACATTTATGTAATATACAGGGCAGGGTTCTCCCCAGGCCCTTTTAAACGGGCGCGCCGTCCGGCTGATTTTGGCGACTGCCCGACTGAATATACAAAAACTGCGCACCACTGTATAATATATTATTTGTTTTTAATCTGCCCGGCTATTTTATCTTTCTACCCATCTGATAAAATTTTATGGGGAGAACACTGCAGGGTGTTTGAAAAATATAGGATAATAAGTACATTGTGTGATTATATACATGAAAATAAGCATAAAGTTCCTCATCCAAAATGTCGAAATTTAAATTCCTAGGGGTCTTTAAAATGTTTGCATCATTATATCTAAATACCACACTGAAAAAGTTATCCAAGTTTGCATCATTATAAACGTGGATTATGAATTGCAATTGTTAAAAGATGGATGCATGCGTGGAGGACAAGTAAAGTAATTAAATTCTATGAACAAGTTACCATAAATTCATAGAAAAATTATTTGGAATTTTAATTTAATAATTAAACCAAAATCTTCCAAGCAGCCTAGAATCTAGCAAAGGAGCATATACTTTCAATTTATTTCGTCGGTTGAATAAAAATGAAAAGGGATGTGCGTTGCTGTTTGAATCAGTACATAACTGCTTCCTGCATCTCCTCTGCGGTGTTGAATCGTTATCCCATAAGGAATTTCTTCAACGGGCCGAAGAGATAAAAGTTATAAAGGGACAAATGTGGGCTATAAAGAGGTAGTTCGAGAACCTCTCATTTCTTTTTGGCTAGTACATCCACAACAACTTTTGCGGCATATAGCCATGCATTGTCGTGGAGAATGGTCACTCTTGTAGAATAACATGCCGGATTGTTTGTTTTTGATAGCCATCTTTTTTTCACATCTCCCCAAATAGTAGTATGAGTTCCTAAATAGCATGGGTGAGTTCTTTTGAGAAAAATTTAGTAGTTCATTAAATACTACTCTTTCTATTTGCTTGTGCTTTCTAACCCCTGCCTTCTTCTTAAAATACGTACTTTACTTAAACATGTTTGAACACACCTCATAGTTCAAAGTACCAGCTATCAGACATTGTGTTCGGTTAACTTTCTGGCTTCTACTGACACTAGCTTCGTACATCTGCCACTGGAGAGCTCTGAATTCTAGTAAGAAACATGTGGCATGCAATAGCAAGGTGTTGGCATGCATGAAGCAGCGTACTGTAATGGAGATTTTAGCTGCAAAAAATCTGCCACCAATAGATAGTCATTGAAGAATGAAGGCTCTTTATGTGTCGACATTAGTACTGTGTAACGTTGGTCTTTTGCTGCATGTAATGAACCTAGTGCAGCTCTCAACTTACGTGATTAACAGTGAAGTTGAAGACTGCATGCTGCAACTGATAACAGTCATTGGAATCATGTCAATGAACTTATTAGAGCGAATCATTGCATAACACAGAAACACGTTAGTCATGTGTGTGGCATATCATAAGAATGTTTGCCAGCAGTAATTGCAGAATTGGAATTCGTACGATGAGTTCCACAAATGCTCCTTCCTTGCATGAGAAGACATTGGACATTAGCCAACAATTGCTTCTGTGTTACGAACATAAGACCATGGATTCGTAAACAATATTGCCACACGTGACAAAAGCTGAGTACAATATTTCGATTCCAAAAAAACAAGATTACCAGTGGAGTTCCACCATAAAGGATCACCATCTGATTTTCATCTGTTCCCAAAACTTAGGGAATACTCCAGGTCTGATTCTGACAATGCAGTGCAAGCAGAAGTGAGGTTGTGGTTTTGCAGTCAAAGTGAAACGTTGTGGGTGAGAGTGTTGGGTATCCACAGTCACCTCTTTTGCATAGAATCCATGAGACACACAACAATCTTTTAGGATGATGCTTCTTGAATGGCTGTGAATGAAGCAGTTTTTTGCATGAAGCAGTTTTTTTGCAAAGTTTGCAATATTTAATCTCTGCATCAATATCTTTCCAAAACATTTTGATTGAATTTAAAATCAGGTGATTGAGCACGGCCAGACCATCACCATAACATGCTGATCTTGAAACCATTTTTGACGGCTTTACTATTGTGCTGAGGTTCATTATCCTGTTGAAATGTCCACCAGAGCGGCAGATTATCATCTGCATAAGACAGCATGCCATTTTTAATGATGGATTTATAAATACATTGTACCATTTATTTCATGAATAGGGCCTGTTCTATGCCTTGAAAAAAACCTCAAAAACATAACAATTCAGTCACCATTTATCGTTTGAATTATGAAAGGAGTGTACGCTATAACTTTAAAAAAATGTTTATTTCTGGAAAATGAGAAGACAAACTCCAGAATAGAATTACAGGGTGATTCAAAAGTTACTGTGCAGTGGCTGGTCAGAGGTGGCATCCACTCACAATAGATGCTAGAAAAGCCTGCCACCGGCCTCACAACATCGGTTAGCACACAGTAGCATGTTGTGAAACACTCTGCTCAATATGGCTGGTGAGATTAGCTGAACTTCAGTGGTGATTTTCTCCTTCAGCTCAGACAAACTGTGATTTCCATGCATTACTGCACAGTAACTTTTGAATCACCCTGTATACGGGTGAGTCTGAAACCGTGTCACAAACTTTTAGAGGAGGTAGTATGGATGATTCTAAGCAAAAAAGTTCATATGAACATTGGTTCGAATTTGAACGATAACAGAGATATGAACAGAAATAAAAATGCCACCACTAAGATCAACTAGTTAATAACTTAGGTTTTATAACACCTAGGATAACTAAGTTTGGGGGAATGATAGGGTATATAAAACTGTAAATACCGTTAAAATTTGATCAAATTCCAACTAATAGTTTCCGAGTTACGTAGTCATCATCGTAACATGTGGTGGTTAAATATTGTTGCTCTTGTTTCATATGGAAGGAGGTTCCAGTCTTCGATAGTGTTATAAGGAAAGGTCTTCTTTAGTGTTGACAGGAGGATATAGGGAGGTTCCAATTTAAATTTATGGGTTACTCGGGTGTTACAGTTATTACATGTGAGCATGTGTTACGATGTTGACTGTGTGACTCGGAAACTATTCATTGGAATTCGATCGAATTTTAATGGTATACACAATTGTATGTACCCTATTACTCCTCCAAACTTCATTATCCTAGGTGTTATAGAACCTGAGTTATTAACTTGTTGATCTTAGTGGCGGCATTTATATTTCTGTTCATATCTTAAATTTGAACCCATGTTCATATGGGTGACCAGAAAAAAGCGCATTCGAAAATTGCGCACAAAAAAAAGCGTACACGGAAAATTGTGCACACTGAAAAATGCCTACATGGAAAAATGCCCACAATGAAAAATGCGCACACACAACACAATGAGCTAAAGTGAAGAAACTTTTATTCATAATGAAATAGCAACATCAACAACAAAAATATAATGAATAATAATTGAATTGAATGATATAATTTTTAATATGTACGATCTCTCTCAAACAGGGATAATAAAAAAAAAAAAAAGAAGATAAGGAAATAGACAAGATTTTAACTCCTTAACAGGTGAAAAATGTAATTTTTCACAAGCACAATTGCGACTATTGTTCTATGAGAACTGAAAAAAATTAAAAACGTTACTAAAATTAATATTGGATTTAATAATAAAAGAAGTTGGGTTTCACACAGAATCGACTGCAACAATCTGCCTGTTTCCATCAGACATCTATATATTGCCAACTAAGTAAACAATTCCCATTTCATTCAAAATTTCATTACAAATTATTTTGCCTTTATATAAAAGATATACGTTGATAATATACGTTGATAACTTCTGTCAGCTAAAACATAAAATAATTTTCAACATGTATAGTATTTTTAAAAGAGCTTAAAAATTTTTTCTAACTATTAATTTTCGTCTATAATCTATTTGCGGCATAGTTCATGATCATAAACCATATCTCAAATGCCGTAATAAATTTTGCTCATTACAAGTGTTTCAAATATGCTAATTTTTCAAATATCAATTCAATTCGTGGCTAGAAATTGTACTAGTTTCCCCATTCCGCCATTCCAAGTTATTTTTATTTGTAAATGTATGTGCGTATTTTCCCTCTTAATTTTATCAGTGAAATTTGGTTATTATAATAGACCACGAAATTATCCCAAACAAAACTAGCAATATCTATGTTATTATTTGTATAAGAAAACAAATATATCCAGACATTGTAAACTAAATTCTCTGTAAGATTGATCATATATGTTTTCCTCGTGCAATCACTAAGGAGATATTTACAATTTTCGGCCACGGATTTCGGGCGTTCCTCACAAGCACGCAATTGACGTTCCAACACGTCCCAAGATGTTAAATGGGATTCAGATCGGGCGATCTGGGCAGGCCAGTCAAATCCCCTTTTCATCAAACCATGTGCCTACAGCCCTTGCTTTATGGCAAGGTGCGTTATCGTGCTGAAACAGAAAAGGGCCAAAGTGCTGCCAGAGAGATGGGAGTGCTGCATTGTCCAGAATGTTATGATAACACTCTGCGTTCAGATGTCCATCCACAGAAACAACTGCACCCAAGACATGCCATGAAAAGCACCCCCACACCATCACTGACTCTCCGCCGAACTTCACTGTGGGCACAACACAGGTTGGCAGATAACGTTCGCCATACCCAAACCCTTCCATCTGATTGGCAGATGGTGTAGCGAGACTCATCACTCCATTCAACCATTCGCCATTGATCCAGAGTCCAATGTCGTCGCTCTTTGCATCATTGCAATCTCCTCACCGCGTTGCTGGTGCTGATGTGAGATTTGTGGCTACTGCTCTGCCATAAAAACCCATTGCATGCAGTTCCCTGCGAACAGTCAGGGTGCTCACAGTTGTTCCCGTCGACCCTATGAACGATCTTGTCAGTCTATCAAGCAATGTGTGATGGTTTGCAGGGACTACTTTACGAAGAGCCCTTTGGTCTCTGGCCGACATGATCTTGGGTCTTCCAGTCCTAGGCAGAACATCTATGGTGCCTTTCTCTTTCCATGCCCGGATGACGTTGTAAATGGTAGATTTCGGGATGTTTAGGAGAGTTGACGTCTCTCTAACAGTTTTGCCTGCGAGATAGCACTCAACAATTGTACCTCTTTGGAAGTCTGAAAGCTCTTTGAGACATTCTTACAGCATTCATGCAAGCATCATCTCATAATAGCATACTCTCTGTTATGTAGTGCTGGGAAGAATGCCAACAGTGAAATTGCAAAGGATTGTCTCATTTTCATTCAAATCAGGGTTGTCCCATGACTTTTGATAGGGTACTGTATGTCGAAAAGTGATTAGTGCATTACATAGAGGACTAATGTAAGTATCAGATACAAAAGGAATTTTGAAAATCAGTTAACAAATAAAAAACTACGGACCAGGAGGCAAACATTTTTGAATAACCCTCGTATTACAGTAAATCTGAGACAGAGTTTAGAATGGAAAAATGTCGAGATCCATTTGACACTTACGGAGGTCGTCAAGAGATGAGTTCTTGGCTTTGAAAATCTCTATGGATTCCAGAGTTTGCGGTCATTGCAATGGTGAAGAATGGTTATCACTTTTTCACATTTCTTCAGTGCTTGTCCAGTAATGGCGAGGTGGTTGGCATAATGGGACTTGTCATCTTTCTTCTGGAAAGATGCCATATGTTATCTAATCGTTATTTTTCTGTTTTCATTCAATTAGTATATTTCTGTCCTTTATTGTAGCATTCTCTTATCCAATCAATGTACATCTAGCTGTTTATTTAGCTTCTACTTTTATCCAATCATTGTTTCCAAACTATATTACTCATTGCATTTATTAACCGACTTCAAAAAAATGAGGTTATCAAATCGATGCGTATGTATGTAATATTATTGGAATTGCACAATATTCATATATGTTAGTCTATGTGGGCTTCTAAACAAGTATGCCAAATTTAATAAGTGTGTGTGTGTATGTATGTATGTTTGTCCATGTATTTCTCAGAAACTAGAAATTGAAATGATTATTATTCTTTTTTAGGGTCTTAGCATCATCTAAAACCCTATTAACGACAGTACCGATGTATGTAACATGTATGTCACAAGCCATAACTTTCAAAAGGATTGACTTAGAGGCTTGAAATTTTCTACACACATAGGCCCTATACAGAGGACTGAGCGAAAAATATAGCGAATCCTCTAGGGTGGACAAAACCATGTGTTTTTGTGGTTTCCCCAACTGACTTCCTTTCATGTCTGTGGAGTTTTGATTGCGTTTGAGCAATTTGTAACGTCAGAATTTAAAGAACTCTATTTGATGCCATAACTTTTGAAAGAATTGACCTAGAGCAGGGGTCGGCAAGTAATTTTAGGTGGGGTCCGCATACTTTTGAAAATTTTTATCGAGGGCCAGAAAAAAAAAAACAAACTCTTATTCCTTACTAATTTTTTATTTTAATTTTCGATAGCATCGTGATAATCAGCAGCAGTTCAAAAGGTTATTCCTATAGCTTTTGCAAACTTTCAAAAAATTTTTGGCGGTCCAGTTTTTAACCTTCCACGGTCCGGACCTGGACCGCGGTCCGCCAGTTGCCAACCCCTAACCTAGAGGCTTGAAATTTTCTACACACGTAGGCCCTATACAGAGGAGGGTGCAAAAATTATAGCGAATCTTCTTGGGTGGCCCGGGGCCCCTCAGGGGCCACTTGTATGAATTTCATGGTTCCTTTTTTATCTTATGAACAAAGAAGGCAAAAATTCTGAAATTTTGTAAATTTGTAGTGCAGTTCTAAAAAAATAAAACCAATATACAAGAAAAGTGATATAATCCTCTAGGGGCCCATTGGAGGTCCTGAGGCCCCAAATACAATTGCAGCTAGAACATTTGAACAGAACGACCTAGAAACCTGATATTTTGTATATTTTTAGTTTGGTACTAAAAAATATAGCCAATATAGAAGGAAGCTGAAATAAACCTCTAGAATCCCGCCAGGGGCCTCGAGGCACTAAATACAATTGAAGCTATAACATATGAACGGAAAGGCCTAGGAACTTGAAATTTTGCATATTCATAGTGTGGTACTAAAAAAATATTGCAAATATACAAAAAAAGTAATATAGGCCCCAGCAGAGCCCTGCAGGCCCCAAACACAAGCAAAGCTACAACTTTTAAATGAAAAGGTCTAGAAATCTGAAATTTTGTTTACTTATAGAAAATTACTTAAAAATTTAGCTAATATACACTAAAAACTGGTATAAGGTTCTTGGGTCTCGACAGGGGCCCTGAGCCCCCAGTCACAAATCAAGCTTTAACTTTTGAACCTGAAGTCCAGAAATCTGAATTCTTGCATATTTATGGTGTGTTACTTAAAATTTTAGCTCTTATACAATAAAACATATATGGTCCTCTGGGGCCCTGGCAGGGGCCCTAAACACAGAGCTATCATGTTTGAAAGAAAAGGCTTAGAAATCTGAAAATTGGTATAAGGCTCTTAGGTCTCCACAGGGGCCCTGAAACCCAAATCACAAATAAGCTCTAACATTTGAATAATAAAAAGGCCTAAGAACTTGAAGTGTTATATTTTTACAGTGCGTTACTTAAAAATTATCGACAATATACAAGAAGACTGGTATAGGCCTCGGGGCCCCTGGCGACCTCAAATACAATTGAAGCTATAAAGTTTGAACGGAAAGGCCTAGGGACCTGAAATTTTGTTTAATGATAGTGTGGTATTTAAAAATTTAGCTAATCTATATTAAAAATTCTATAAGTCTCTTGGCAGCGGCCTTGTGGCCTCAATATCAAATCAAGCTATAAATTTAAAACCAGAAGTCCAGAAACCTGAAATGTTTTATATTTATAATGTGTTGCTTAAAATTTTAGCTATTACACACTAAAATTGATATAGTCCTCTGAGGCCTCGGCAGGGGCCACGAGGCTCCAAATACAAATCAAGCTATAACTTTTGTACGAAAAGGCCTAAGAACCTGAAATTTTGTATTTGTGTCCCTCCACTTATTATAGTCATGAGCCGCTACCGCTCGTAACATTTTGATGCTAAAACCCTTTTATCGTTGGATAATGATGCCTTAACTAATTTTTATTGGATTAAGTATCTTTCAACTTAGGGATAAATCCAAGTTTCATCAAAATCGGTTCAGTAGTTTTCAAGATATGGACTGATATAGCGAGGCGATAGTGAAAGTTTCATTAAAGGCGGTTTCTTTATACTGTGTTTAATCTTGTCCTGCCATTGGTTATATTTTGTCCAATCAAATTGCTCCATTCTACCATGTTTCTGTATACAGGGTGAGGCATTTATCTTGAGACAACTGAATATCTCAGAAACTATAGCTGCCGCCACATTAGTTGAACGATCTTTTTGACATGCGCAGTAAGTCATCTCATCAATATGCTTTGTCTGGGTTTTACCCATGATGCACTTGTTATACTATAGTAATGGTGGAGATATCGTTGAAACGTGGAAAGCGTATTAAAAGTCATAAACATTGTGTACAATCTGAATATACCATTAAAAATAAGGGTTCCTATTTAAGATTTCAAAGTTACCCTCTCACAAGGGAGGGAGGGGGTAATTTTTTAACTAATGAATTTCCCCCGCGAAATAATTCACTTTTGATTTTGGACGTTTTTTCGTACTTAGTTTCAGAGATATTCAGTTGTCTCAAGATAAATGCTTCACCCTGTATAAGGGCCAGAAGCCTCTGATGTAGTATATATCCTTGATAAATTCAGGAATAAATTGTGAAACTAATTAGAAACTCTGCTCTCCCTTTATTATATTGTAAAGTCTCTACCAATTTCATTGATAGAAACAATACTAAGAACTCTCAATTTATTGCTCGGGTTTTTCTTAGAATTGCTAGTTATAAGGACATGACATTTTCTTGAAAATCTTTTAAAATGAGCAAGAACTACAGATAATGGAGAGTTACCAGACTATTGAGAAACAGTGGAAAGGTGGCAGATGAAGCACTCCCTTCGCTCAGTGCTCTCTGGCGAACAGTATATTGCTGCAACTGAGCAAATGATGATTGACCCAGTGGTCATAGAAGTTCCCAGGTGGCCGTCGATGATCCAAGTGTATCAACAGAAGAAACTGCGACTGCTGGACCATACCAAGTGATAAGTGCTCAAGTTTTGCCTCAAGATATTGAGAGCAGAGTGCGAATTGCAACAACAGATTATGAAGTAGTGAATAACCCCACTCAGATTGTTGAAATTGCAGAGCACACAGACACAAATGATCATGTAGATCCACTGCCACCAAAGAAGAGCAAAAGCATGTCTCAGGGAAGAAATAGAGGCCACCTATCGAAAAATGGATGAAGAGGTATTGAACACGCAATGAAAGACAAGACTTCAGTGCCGTTTTTGAAATAGAAGAACTGCATCCATAGCCAGGGATGAAAAAATATCAGATCAATGTATTGTTTCATTTTCATTCTATTTCCTCCCATTTTCGAAACCACATACATTATTTGAAATATTTTTTCTTTGGCACGTCGTAAAACTCGCTCAGCTGTACAAAGCATTCCAACAGAGCGAAGGTGGACGGAACATAGTTCGTCATTATACCTACCAGTGTTTGAAATGTTATCATGATAAAGCAACCATTATGACTCCCCAAATGGGCAATTTACCTCGGAGTCGTGTAACATTCACGAGAGCATTCATAACCCAATAGAATGATATTGATTATGCCTTTTAGTTAACTGTATTATTTATCTGGATTTATTAGTGGGGCCTCCAAATTGATATCATGTTTGATATATGTTTAACGCAGCAGTAAATTTGAGTTTTATACATCCAAACCACTGTCAACTGTCGGTTCTTACAATCTGTGTAAAACTGCTAGAGAGCTAAAGTTGGCCATTAATTTTTACTGTATTAATTGTAAGCTTTTTAAAGTGTTCATTTTTACTGTATATTCACATACAGATATTGCAAAATTTCATCAAAAAATGAGCAACACCGGGAATTTCAGCTAATCTATATAAACTGAATGGCCAAAAAATTAGAGGCACCTCTTGTTTGAAAGTAAACCAGTCCGAAAGTGATGTAAAGTGACGTAACAATACAGAGCTGCTTATACTGTATAAGGAATGCTCAGCTTCGGACAAGTTAGGCTGCGTCTAGAAAGTAACCACGAGGCGAATATTCCCCACCGCTCGCGCCTACTTGAACCCCAACCCGTCTCAAAAGTCACCACGAAGTGCGCATGGTAGACAGAAAGTCGTCTCAAAAGTTCCTTCCTCTCCACTGCGAGTAACCACTCGTCACCCTGGTCATTCACCAGTTGTTTCCTGAGCTTGCTCTTCAACACTAGCAAAAATCATGGCTGCTGATCTCTCAATAGAAAATTTTCAAGTCGCCACACAGGGAATTTTTCAGCAACAAGATTTTTTCAGATGAATTACAAGCAACGGGACATCATAAGAGTCACTTCAATAAAGAAAGTATTGAAAATAAGTGCAATTTTACGTTTAAACAAAATATTAGCAAGAAGAAGAAAAAACCACGTGGAAAATAAATACAATATATAGCCCTACGACCCTAAAAAATTAACATTATATTTATTTATTTATTTTATTTATTTATTTATTTATTTAATAATTAGTACAGTGAAAAAAATAGTAGACTCCCTGGGACCAGTATGGTCCAAACAGACCAAAAGAAGGTCACAGGGAGCCACAAAAATAAAGAAAAAAAATACAATTACAATAACAACAACTAAAAAAAACAATATTGTAAACAATAGAACAAATTATAAAAGTAATTAAACACAAAAAGAGAAACTAAGAGAAAAAATATCTGATAAACAAAAAGAAAAAAAGAAAAACGAAAATGAAACCAAAAAATATGTCTATAAAGTTATACAAAAAAGACATGTAAGCCAGAAAGTTTACAACCCAATAGGTAACAACTTAATAGAAACGTAGTAAAAAACAAGTATGATAAACAAAGGATACGAGTAATCAATTATAGTGGAACCTGAAACTTCGGCGGAAGACGGAGAGTATAGTGTTTTAAATGATTGTAAAAAACTCTAAAATCAGTTAATGAGCACAGCTCAGATGGAAGAAAAGACCAACATTTAACACCTATAAAGGTCAAACAATGGCGACGGTACTTATGATTAGAAAAAGGAGGAATTAATAGTCCTGAACAACGAGTATGGTAACACTGATCACAGCTATTATTAGTTATAATTATAGGAGGTGAGGCACATAGTAAAGAGTTAGAGAGTTTATAAACAAAGGTGCAAACATGCATAAAGTATAATTGATAAACTGTCAGAATACCTAATTCTGAAAAGAGAGGTGTTACAGATGAATGTTTGGGAAGGTTGAATAAAGTCCTGAGAAACCATTTCTGCAATTTAAACATTCTGGAGAGATTACGGGAGGTAGACGATCCCCAAAAAATTATATTAAAACATAAAGCAGATTGAATCCAAGCATAATGGAGTTGGAGTATTATCTTACCAGGAAGTTAACGTAAATGAGAAATGATGCCTTGCTTTCTATTTAGCTTAGACGAAAGGGGATTGATATGTAGCTCCCAGGAAAGATCATGGGAGATTAAAATCCCTAAATAAACAAAGGACGAGACACTTGATAGCTGAATATCATCATAATAAAGAGAAAGAGAACTGGGGACGTTGCGTTTATTATGTTGATAAAAAATCATGAACTTAGTTTTTTCCGTATTAACTGATAAGCAATTTTTTTTAGACCATGTATATAAACCATTGAGAGTTATGTTAAGCAACGATTCTACCTGTGATGGGTCTTTACATGCAGCTAAAAATTCAATGTCATCGGCGTACAGATTAATTTTCAAAGATGAGTTGGAGCTAACAGATATTGGAAGATCGTTAACATATAAACAAAATAATAGAGGCGAGAGAATAGATCCTTGGGGTACTCCAATGTTACGATTAATTGTAAAGGAAGACTTGCCAAACAAATGTAAATAATAAGATTGTTCAGATAAAAAATTCTGCAACCAACGTAACGGGGTACCAAGAATACCAAACTGTTTATTTAATTTAATCAATAAAAGATTAATAGGAACAAAATCAAAGGCCTTAGAAAAGTCGACGAATACGGCCATGACATGATTATTAGAGGCATTTCTGTTGATACGAATTCGATAAATTCATAGCATGCCGTTTCAACGTTTTTACCAGGGACAAAGCCATGCTGATGATGTGTGATAAGATTATTAGTATGAATATAATTGGAAATGCGAACATAGTATAGCTTCTCATAAACCTTGGCAAAAAAAGGTAAAACTGAAATTGGACGATAATTTGAGTAAATACGCGCCTGTTTCAAAACCGTGGGGAAACTTCCAGAGACCAGAGAATGATCAAATAATAATGCTAGGGGAAAAGATAAAATGTGGCGTAACTGAATTAAAACTTTGGGGGGGGGGGGGGTACCAAGGGGAGGAAGGGAATCTGAGGAATTCAAACTCC